>JAHPZR010034808.1:0-5000 GCA_019787425.1 Platygyra sinensis
GAATAGGGGTATATAAATCCGCCGATCCGCTAAAATTATGGCTGAATCCGTCGATCCGCTCAAAAATCATCTAAATCTAATCCGCAAATTTTTCCGCGTTAGATGATACGCGAGATACAAAGCGACTTCATTTGTTGGAGTGTGCGCTTGCGCAATATTGTGTTTTAGCGTTGAGGATCACTATCAACAAAATGTTTATGTAACCAACGTCTGTATTCGGACAAAATTTTGCAGATACGAGAAAATAAGAGGCTGATCTCCAGCTCCGACTAATTTAGCCACAGCTGCGTCACATTTTCCCTTATTCAACTTTGTCACAATTCAAATCTTTTGCTAGTTCTTTTTTTTTCTCGATAGTTCTCTGGTGTTCGTGGCTCTGTGTGGTTCTGTGTGGGGTTTTTTCTTGCTGGTTCTTGTGGTTCTTCTGGTTCTTTGGTTCTCGTGGTTCGCGTGGTTCTCGTGGTTCTCGTGGTTCCTCAGGTTTTCGGTTCTTGTGGTTCTCGTGGTTCCCTGGTTCTTCTGGTTATGGTTTTCGTCGTGTTGCTCTGGTTCTTGTGGGTTACTCGTGGTTCTCGTGTTCTCGTGGTTTGTGGTTCTCGTGGTTCTCGTGGTTCGCGTGGTTCTCGTGGTTCTCGTGGTTCTCTGTGGTTTCTTCGTGGTTCTCGTGGTTCTCGTTGGTTCTCGTGCGTTCTCGTGGTTCTCGTGGTTCTTCCGGGTTCTCGTGGTTCCTGTGGTTTTCGTTCTGACTACTTCACGTGGTTCTTCTGGTTCCTGTGGTTCTCGTGGGTTCTGTGGTTCTTGGGTGTTGTCGTGGTTCACGTGGGTTCACGTGGGTCAACGTAGTTACGTGGTCTTTCTGGTTCCTGTGTTTCTAGTGCCCATGGCTCTTGTGGTTCTTATGGTTCTCTGCTCTAGACACAACTTTCAACAATTGGGCCATCTCTTCTAGATCCTTTGATAATGGCTTCTGGTAAATAAACAAGAATCCTTTTAGCAAGTGCATTTTCTGCGTCGAGAATGTTCGGCCAAAGCTATCTGAAATAAATTAAAAACTGTTGGGTTGAGTAGTAAACGCCAATAAGTGAGGCTCTTGCCCAAAAGGACACGCCAAACTGCATTTGCCCTTGCTTCCCTTTAGGACTTGGACCAGCAAATCGCCATCAAAGCATTCGCACACGCGTCTCCATACTGAGATTCACTTGCGTTTGACTTAGATGCGCCATTCCCTCAGGTCTCGTCCTGGAGTGATGACTATGTTCAAAGTTTAGCTTTTAAGTGCGTTCCACAATGGGAATCAATACACACGGGATGGCACGCGGGTGATTTTCGGACCCTATTGAGTCATGCCAATGAAAACAAGAACTTCAAGTGTTGTTTTGCCGATTCCCATCAAAGCACTCGTCGATGCGAGTGCACTGACTAACAACAGTTCCCTTAATGTGCCATGACTTCTCCGCAAAAATATTGAACAACTTAAAACGGAACGAAAATTCCTCCTCGCCCGCCATCTTGAATTGAGCGGGGAAAGGTCACATGTTCTTCCCTCTTTTCTCTTCTCCCGTGCGAACGCGCGAGATCTGGCAGGTAGTGCCACCAGGGTAACCCAACCGACAACAGGCAGGAAAACCGACGAGAACCACAAGAACCTGAGGTCGAACCTAAATGAACGGATAGATAGAACCAGAGAACCACAAGCAACCAGAAGGACCAGAGAGAACCACGAGAACCCACAAGAACCATAGGAACCAGTAGAACCAGACAAACCATGAAAACACAGAAAGAACACAAGAACCACAAAGAACCACGAAGAACCACGAGACCGAAGAACCAGAAGAACCAGAAGAACCAGAAAAACCAGAAGAACCAGAAGAACCAGAAGAACCAGAAGAACCACGAGAACCACGAGAACCAGAAGAACCACGAGAACCACGAGAACCAGAGAACCAGAGAACCAAAGAACCAGAGAACCAAAGAACCAGAGAACCAGAGAACCAGAGAACCAGAGAACCAGAGAACCAGAGAACCAGAGAACCAGAGAACCAGAGAACCAGAGAACCAGAGAACCAGAGAACCAGAGAACCAGAGAACCAGAGAACCAGAGAACCAGAGAACCAGAGAACAGAGAACCAGAGAACCAGAGAACCAGAGAACCACCAGAACCACAAGAACCACAGAAAACAGAAGAACCACGAGAATTAGTAGAACCAGTAGAACCAGAAGAACCAGAAAACTATAAAAACAAAGGAAGCAGGAGAACATTTCATTTGACAAAGTCGAATAAGCGAAATGTGACGTCAGCTGTGGCTATTACACTGGGGATCAGCCAAAAAAGGAGCAAACTTGTGGCCACGTCACGCTTAAGTGCGTCATATTTAATTTCTAGTCATTTTCTCCACTGCGTGACATCCGGCACATACAATTTCCGGGGGAACGCAGAGATCCACGATGCAAACTTCCTAACAAACAAAATCCAAAATCCGGGCCCAAAAACTAGATATAAGCGCGTTCCGTTGTGATCATAAGATCCGCAAATCCGTTAAAATTTCGCTCTGAATTCAGAATCCGGGCTAAAATATTTACCAAATCCGCCGATCCGTTAGCCTTCCACGCAGACGTTCTTAGGCTTGTCACGCGTTCCTCCCACGAACGTCTGCTCAACGGACAGGCCACTTCCGTTCACTGGCGGTTAGCCTTTGTTTTAAAAGAACCAATCCTGTTCTGTTAATGTTGACATCTCTGTTGTTTTGTCAGGCTGTTTGCCATGTGCTTATGCATTTAGGTTCATTTATGTTACACGATATTTGCTTTCGAGGGGCAAAATATGGAAAATAAAAATTTTTCCGTGAAATGTTGCTTACCTGCATTTAATATTGTGGCGCTGGGCCCGGTTGTTTCACTAGAACTATTTGTAAGTAGAGCGTATGTTGCTTCTTATCACGCAAATCATATTTACCCACGTCCGGTTTATTCTTCGGAGACGCCGTGCTTTACTTCGAGAAAGCTACACCTTTCTGTAGTGATGTTCTTATGTTTTCTTCCATCAATTTGGTTGAGCTTGTGTTTCTCGAGTTCGATGAATAGGTTTATTGCTCCTTTTGGCCCTTCTGGCACCACATAATTAAAATGTAGCTGTTTACGTGCGAATCAGTTGACTGTTTTGCGTGTTGTATATCCCATTGTTTGACTTAGCTCTGGCAAGACTGTACCGGTCCTCAATGTGGATCTTATCAGTTGCCGGTACTTCTAAAATAATATGTACGTCTGCAGTTGCTGGTGGAACTCGTATGTAAGTGAAAATTTTGAACATTTTGCGGCACAAATTTCTCGTGTTGAAGCGTTGGGTCAAAGCCGGTCAAAGTCCAGCTTTGCACATATTGGCAGAGGACTTAAGATTGGCTAACCGTCAACGAACGGATATGGCCGGTCCGTTGAGCAGACGTTCGTGGGGAGGAACGCGTGACAAGCCTAAGAACGTCTGCGTAGGAGGCTACCGATCCGTAGACCTCTTCACCCCCCTCATATAGAGTTTAAGCATCTTTTCAGATCGATTGACGTGCTGAACAGAGTCAGATAGTTAAATTACGAAATTCAGAGGTAAAATATAGATCCATTTTTTGACAAGGCGTGCCCCTTGGAGGAGAGGGGGGGGGGGGGGAAGTACTTCCGTAAATTTTGGATGAGTGTGTGCCGCGAAGGGTTTTAAACCCTGACCCTATACACGGATGAAGCAAATGAAAAATGCACCCTATTCAAGGAAAAAAACAAAAACTAAGAATAGCATTAATGGTTCAACTTTGCTTCGTTTCTGTAACATTGGACGGTTACGAATAGTTCAGTAATTTAGCAGATCAAATAAGTGTTTTCCATTTATTTGGGCATTCACGCATTGCAAAGTTAGCTGATACAATTTACGTACCTTGTCCAAGGATCACATCGGGAACAAATGCAAACAGGGACGAAAATGATAAAAAAAGCAATAAAAGCAAGTGACACACTCGATCACCAACCCTCGCATGCGTAAGGTACTCTGTCACTTGCTTTTATTGTTTTTTTGTTTTGTTTTTTTTTTTTGCAAAAAATGATACGTATATCCTAATGAAGGATCGATAACCTCAAAAAAATCTACTCTATCACGCGGCACATACCTATATCGCCCATATAAGGGAGTACCTCCCTGGTAGGTGTCGTGCCTGGCATCGCCGATTGACACTGCTCGCCGCCTTAATCTTCCATACAAATCACGTGACCAGATGCAGTCGTTTTGTGCAAACGTTTAGGCGAAAGCTGAAACACAGTGCAGTTCAAACACAATTCGCTTGATTTGGAAACTGAAATTATAAATCACTGACGTCGTAACACGCTGGAAAACGTTATTGTGAAAGAAAGTGTAATGACTGGGTTTTCTTTTCAGATGGTCATTTGGTGTTGTGTTATGGGAGATAGAAACGCTAGGTGAGCGCAACGAATCATTTATGTTAGATTTCATCAATGTTTAATCTGAACTAGCCAAATCAAGAGTTCTTACATCTCTGTGAGGGACGGATTGGAATTCAAAGTAGTGACATTTCTGCTTTCCTCATGCGTAGAGTCCTGATCACTTTGATTTAAAAGCTTGTTGCCGAAAAAAATTGGCAATGATTTTATATTGTAATATGGATGTCCAACATCAAAGATGTACCTATGGTGATGGTGCATCTCTCTTATTATTTCAAGGAATGGGGCTTGGCATACAGACGTGCATACAGACAGTAACGTGACAACCAATTTTTTTTCAGTTTCATGGGGCTCTGCTCGCGCGCCTTGGGCGCGTAGGAGCTCCACTATTAAACAGGGTTAGGTGGTAGCTCTTGTAAGGTTTCACAGAATGGTTTGATACCCCTTGAGAGGATAATAGAACAAATAAAATAAAAAATGTCCCCTAGCCAAAAACAAAAAAAACAAAAAACAATAACACTGCTAACAAACAAAACAATTACAAGCTTACGACTGCTACTACACTT
>JAHPZR010034808.1:7500-10000 GCA_019787425.1 Platygyra sinensis
CACTTGACACCCCAAGCAGTGTGTCCAGGTTCCCAGTAGAAATTAGTGTGGGTAATCGGATAAATGCGAGTGCAATAGGCCATTTCCAAGTTCTCTTGTGCCTCTGTTTCAAAGCGAGTCTAAGTGCGAAACTATTCTTATGAAAATGACTTTGATTTGCATGAAAATGAACCTGCATGCAGAACTCATTTTCATATGAAAGGTTTCGCACTTAGACTCGTTTTGAAACAGAGGCACAAGAGAACTCGGAAATGACCTATTATAAGGATTTACACTACGAATGTTATGTGGAAATTTTTTTTTTGCACGAGCCTTCAGGCGGTTGCAATTTGAAAGAATTTTCAAATATCACCAGTAGTGCAGCTCGAACTTTCATGCGATAACTTATTTATTATATGACTGAAAAAAATAGCGATAAATTGACATTCTCTCAGCCAATCAAAATGAAGTAATTTGCACAGTCATATAATAATAGAATAAAATTTGTCACATGACCAATATCGCACAGAGTGGTTTGCAGTTAAGTCCCGTAAAACCTAAACCAAGTCAGTAACACACCAATTAGACTACTCAGCCAATCTCAAATCGTAGTTAAACCAAAACCGAAGTACGTAATAGGCTGCGATATATCAATATTCTGAAATGATTACAAGGCTCTCAGGGCAAACTTCTATATTTGGTCTTGTTTTCATCATCATCATCATCATCATCATCATCATCATCATCATCATCATCATCATCATCATTTATTTACCTTTAAATGTAACAAAAATTAAAAATACAGCATGAAGGCTGTTAGGCGAGGAGACCTCAGGAAACCACCAGGCTTATAAGAGAGGCTACCTCGACATCACAGTATTAAATGAGATAAAGGCTGCGAAGGAGTGCGGCAGAAACTAACTCAGAAACTATTTTAATAAAAATCTCTAACACTTTGTTCTTAAAGGGAGGGAAGCTTGACAAATTGGTAATAGAGGCAGGAAGACAGTTCCAGACCCTAGGTCTTCGGTAAAGAATTGTGAATTTCTTGATGTTCGTGCGACAGGAATGCACGCGATAATTACCGGCTGTTCTCGTGTCATGTCTATGGACCTAACTGTTTGTCATAAACAGATTGAGGAAAAGTGGAGGCAGTAGATTATTTTTATCTTTGTATCCAAGTCTTTTTTGGGCATTGTGAGACAAAAGAAACTTTACAACTTTCCAATTTTGACCCGAAAGCCTCGGATCCATGTTAAGATATTGACATATCGAACAAGGCCCATTGCCTGATTGCTTGTGACGGCTCAGTTAAAACCCGCTCTATGCAACTAATCAGTCTTTTAACGAGGCATTTTATGCAACGTGGGCCTCGGAAATGTTTGTGCAACAATTAAACAAATCTTCCTCATAAAATTTAAATAATTTTTTTAAACTATTATGACAGTTACGAGATTATGATGTCATGCTGGCGTCCAGACCCCTTACAACGCCCGTCATTCAGCGAGCTTGTGACGTCACTGGAGAAGGAGCTTGAAAGCACAGGAGTAAGTGCAGAAACACTGCAATTTATGTAATGTATGTAATAACGAAAGTTAAACCGATTGCTGTTTTTTACATTTTATTGCCTATAAGGGGAACTATGTCACCATGTATTTAGCCTGTTAAATTTGGCCATGAAGTGTCCTCTTTAAATTAGTGTTTAGAAGAGGCTAAGACACATCTTTATCTGTACGCGTTAAGCAGTTGAACCCAGGTTGACTGTTTGCAGACGCCCTTTCTTGGCTTGCTTTCAACAGGGAAAGCATAAAACATCTTTTAAAGAATAGTTCTTTGTCGTCAAAGTGAAAATTCAACTTTTTTTTTGTTTCGCTGAGTAAACAGAAAATCAGTAAGAGAACGATGTTAATATTTACTAAAATTAATAAAATATTAGAAGACTTTAAGTTTTATGGCAAGGAATTTAGGTTAAAGAAGGTTACTACCTTATGGAAGGGTGGAGTAAGGCATTTAACGGGTGATATTTTTCAAGTGGAAACACATTACTCCGCGTGTCGCAGATTAACGAAACAAAAAAAAAGTTGAATTTTCACTTTGACGACAAAGAACTATTCTTTAAAAGATGTTTTATGCTTTCCCTGTTGAAAGCAAGCCAAGAAAGGGCGTCTGCAAACAGTCAACCTGGGTTCAACTGCTTAACGCGTACAGATAAAGATGTGTCTTAGCCTCTTCTAAACACTAATTTAAAGAGGACACTTCATGGCCAAATTTAACAGGCTAAATACATGGTGACATAGTTCCCCTTATAGGCAATAAAATGTAAAAAACAGCAATCGGTTTAACTTTCGTTATTACATACATTACATAAATTGCAGTGTTTCTGCACTTACTCCTGTGCTTTCAAGCTCCTTCTCCAGTGACGTCACAAGCTCGCTGAATGACGGGCGTTGTAAGGGGTCTGGACGCCAGCATGACATCATAATCTCGTAACTGTCATAATAGTTTAAAAAAATTATTTAAA
>JAHPZR010034808.1:15000-18836 GCA_019787425.1 Platygyra sinensis
AACTTTGCAATGCGTGAATGCCCAAATAAATGGAAAACACTTATTTGATCTGCTAAATTACTGAACTATTCGTAACCGTCCAATGTTACAGAAACGAAGCAAAGTTGAACCATTAATGCTATTCTTAGTTTTTGTTTTTTTCCTTGAATAGGGTGCCATTTTTCATTTGCTTCATCCGTGTATAGGGTCAGGGTTTAAAACCCTTCGCGGCACACACTCATCCAAAATTTACGGAAGTACTTCCCCCCCCCCCCCCTCTCCTCCAAGGGGCACGCCTTGTCAAAAATGGATCTATATTTTACCTCTGAATTTCGTAATTTAACTATCTGACTCTGTTCAGCACGTCAATCGATCTGAAAAGATGCTTAAACTCTATATGAGGGGGGTGAAGAGGTCTACGGATCGGTAGCCTCCTACGCAGACGTTCTTAGGCTTGTCACGCGTTCCTCCCCACGAACGTCTGCTCAACGGACCGGCCATATCCGTTCGTTGACGGTTAGCCAATCTTAAGTCCTCTGCCAATATGTGCAAAGCTGGACTTTGACCGGCTTTGACCCAACGCTTCAACACGAGAAATTTGTGCCGCAAAATGTTCAAAATTTTCACTTACATACGAGTTCCACCAGCAACTGCAGACGTACATATTATTTTAGAAGTACCGGCAACTGATAAGATCCACATTGAGGACCGGTACAGTCTTGCCAGAGCTAAGTCAAACAATGGGATATACAACACGCAAAACAGTCAACTGATTCGCACGTAAACAGCTACATTTTAATTATGTGGTGCCAGAAGGGCCAAAAGGAGCAATAAACCTATTCATCGAACTCGAGAAACACAAGCTCAACCAAATTGATGGAAGAAACATAAGAACATCACTACAGAAAGGTGTAGCTTTCTCGAAGTAAAGCACGGCGTCTCCGAAGAATAAACCGGACGTGGGTAAATATGATTTGCGTGATAAGAAGCAACATACGCTCTACTTACAAATAGTTCTAGTGAAACAACCGGGCCCAGCGCCACAATATTAAATGCAGGTAAGCAACATTTCACGGAAAAATTTTTATTTTCCATATTTTGCCCCTCGAAAGCAAATATCGTGTAACATAAATGAACCTAAATGCATAAGCACATGGCAAACAGCCTGACAAACAACAGAGATGTCAACATTAACAGAACAGGATTGGTTCTTTTAAAACAAAGGCTAACCGCCAGTGAACGGAAGTGGCCTGTCCGTTGAGCAGACGTTCGTGGGAGGAACGCGTGACAAGCCTAAGAACGTCTGCGTGGAAGGCTAACGGATCGGCGGATTTGGTAAATATTTTAGCCCGGATTCTGAATTCAGAGCGAAATTTTAACGGATTTGCGGATCTTATGATCACAACGGAACGCGCTTATATCTAGTTTTTGGGCCCGGATTTTGGATTTTGTTTGTTAGGAAGTTTGCATCGTGGATCTCTGCGTTCCCCCGGAAATTGTATGTGCCGGATGTCACGCAGTGGAGAAAATGACTAGAAATTAAATATGACGCACTTAAGCGTGACGTGGCCACAAGTTTGCTCCTTTTTTGGCTGATCCCCAGTGTAATAGCCACAGCTGACGTCACATTTCGCTTATTCGACTTTGTCAAATGAAATGTTCTCCTGCTTCCTTTGTTTTTATAGTTTTCTGGTTCTTCTGGTTCTACTGGTTCTACTAATTCTCGTGGTTCTTCTGTTTTCTGTGGTTCTTGTGGTTCTGGTGGTTCTCTGGTTCTCTGGTTCTCTGGTTCTCTGTTCTCTGGTTCTCTGGTTCTCTGGTTCTCTGGTTCTCTGGTTCTCTGGTTCTCTGGTTCTCTGGTTCTCTGGTTCTCTGGTTCTCTGGTTCTCTGGTTCTCTGGTTCTCTGGTTCTCTGGTTCTCTGGTTCTCTGGTTCTCTGGTTCTTTGGTTCTCTGGTTCTTTGGTTCTCTGGTTCTCTGGTTCTCGTGGTTCTCGTGGTTCTTCTGGTTCTCGTGGTTCTCGTGGTTCTTCTGGTTCTTCTGGTTCTTCTGGTTCTTCTGGTTTTTCTGGTTCTTGTGGTTCTCGTGGTTCTTGTGGTTCTTGTGGTTCTTGTGGTTCTGTGGTTCTTCTGGTTCTTCTGGTTCTCTGGTTGTTCTGATTCTTCTGGTTCTTGTGGTTCTTGTGGTTCTTGTGCCGATGGTTCTCTTGTTCTTCTGTTTCTTTGGTTCTCTGGTTTCTGTGGTTCTCGTGGTTCTCGTGGTCACTGCTCTGTGGTTGGTTACCCTGTTGCACTAGCTGCCAGATTTCCAGCGATTAGCCACGGCATGTGACCTTTCCCGCTCAATTTCAAGATGGCGGGCGAGGAAGAATTTCGTTCTGTTCAGGATCTTGAAAAAGGTTTTCCAATGTTTCGTTCCCAATGTTTCGTTCCCATTCCCAGAGGTCGTTCCACAAAGTGTTATCAAGTGGTTCAATATTTTGCGAGAAGTCAGGGCACCACCAGGGAGCTGTTGTTAGACAGTGCACTCGCATCGACGAGTGCTTTGATCGGCAAAACAACACTTGAGTCTGTCCGTCCTACGAGGAAAAAGAAACTTGTTTTTCACTGACATGGCTCAATAAGGGTCCGGAAAAATCACCCGCGTGCCATCACGTGTGTATTGATCCCATTGTGGAACACTTAGAAGCTAAACTTGAGAAGAGCATCGACCTCAGCGAACGGTTTATTCAACCACTTCGTGTCTGGTGACTCAGTTCCAATTTTGTGTATTGAAGAGGCACATTCGTTTTTGGACCAAAATCTCCGGTGCATCTAAGTCAAACCAAGTGAATTCTTAGTATGTGAGAGGCTTTTGCAAATGCTTCGATGCTGATTGTTGGTACATCCTAAAGGGAAGCAAGGGCAAACACAGTGGTGTTTCCTCTGCAAGGGCCTCACTTATTGCGTTTAATTACTCCGCATCAGTTTTTTTCAGAGAGGCTTGGGCCAAAATTCTCGATGCAGAAAATGGACTTGCTAAAAGGATTCTGTTTATTTGCCAGAAGCCAATATCAAACGGTCTGGAAGGGATGGCTCAATTGTTGAAAGTTGTTGCTAGAGCAGAGAACCACAAGAACCACGAGAACCACAAAAACCACAGGAACCAATAGAACCAAAAGAATCACGCACGAGAATCACAGGAACCAGAAAAACCACCAGAACCAGAGAACCAGAAGAACCACAGAAACCACGAGACCCAGTACAACCCAACGAAGCACGAAACCACAGGAACCACGAGACCCCAGAGAACCACCAGAACCAGAAGAACCACGAGAACCAGAAGAACCACGAGAACCAGAGAACCATGAGAACCAGAAGAACCAGGAGAACCAGAAGAACTAGAAGCACCAGAGAACCACGATAACCACAAGAACCACGAAAAACCACAGGAACCAAGAGATCCAGAAGAACCACGAGAACTGCGAGAACCACTGAGAACCACGAGAACCAGAAGAACCAGGGAACCACGAGAACCAGAAGAACCAGGGAACCACGAGAACCAAGAGAACTATAGAAAAAAAAGGAACCAGGAGAAGATTTAATGTGCCAAAGTCGAATAAGGGAAATTGTGACGTCAGCTGTGGCTATTACACTGGAGATCAGCCCCTTTTTTCTCGTATCTGCAAGATTTTGTCCGATATAGACGTTGGTTTACATAAATGTTTCGTTGATAGTCATCCTCGACGCTAAAACACAATATTGCTTTGTATCTCGCGTATCATCTAACGCGGCAAACATTTACGGATTTGGATTTAGTTGATTTTTTGAGCGGATCGACGGATTCAGCCATTAATTTTTAGCGGATCGGCGGATTTAT
>JAHPZR010034809.1:0-2500 GCA_019787425.1 Platygyra sinensis
CTACGTTCACCAGTACCCATTTATACACTGAAGAGAAGCACCGTGAGAGTAGAGTACCTTGCCCAAGAACACAACACAATGTCCCCCGCAAGGGCTCGAACCCGGACTGCTCGATCCGGAGACAAGTGCGCCAACCATGAGGTGTCTACCTGCTAAAAAAGGTCGGTAGCAGTTGTTATTTTTGTCAGTATTTGTTCTATTAGATTCAGACTCGTATTCAGCGGCTACGTTTGCATTCACTCGTGCCTTATCCCACGCTTTCGTGTACCATTTTGTCCGGCTTTTATCCGTCCTTGCTAAAAAATGGAGATATATGCAGGATTGAACTCTTATGAGATTCAAATTCCTTATGATAAGCATCACAAAGTCACCAAACACGTGACCAAGAATCAACCAATCACAGTGCTCATTTTGTTGACTGAAAGTGTAGCTATATAACAATTGAATTTGATCAGGGGCACGTGACCAAGAATCAACCAATCACATTGCTCGTTTTGTTGAGTGAAAGTGTAGCTATATAACAATAAGCACTTAATGACTTTCCACAAAGGAAACAGTGAGTTTTGTTTCCCCGAGACCCTCAATGGAAACAAAACTCACTGTTTCCCGAGGGGCCAGTCATTAAGTGTTTTGTTATACCTCCCGACTCAAAAATAGAAAAAGCTCCGAAAAAAATGATTTGCTTGACGCCATTGCAAACTCTGGCTGCACTCGCAAAATTGAGCGGCTGCCACAACCAACCTGTCCTATCGAAAAATCACGATAACAGTCTTTTTCTTTGCAGCTAACAAAAAATTTAGTCGACAGTACTAAAGTTGCTTTGGCGTCTTCTAATGCTTAACTCAAGCATTTTGAGTTTGATTTGATCAGGAACAGCATATTTTGTTGTAAACTACACAAATACTTTCCTACGTGGCAACGGCGATCGACGAGCGAGTTGACGACCGTGGGCAACCCATTTTTGGCGCCAAACCAAAAGCTTGGAGACACAAAACGTTCATTTTTTTCACTTTTGTTAATCTGCATGATATGTTTTTGCGACTATAAATCCCTTTTCTTGAATAATGAATGCCGTCTCTAATGAGAAACATTATCCTACTTCAGTGGCTTTTTAACATCAGGCCGACTGGTACACAGCACAAATTTCCCGCGGTTTCAAGGTGCACAACGTGATCACGTGTGAGTCCAAAGTTCAAGTTGTTGTTTCCCTAGGGAGTTAGTGAGTTTTATTCGCCCTAGGGAGTTGGAGAGATTTAACCCACGGCACGTAACGCGTTCTCCTCCAATCGGAGAACGTATTTGAGTTGGGAGGTATAACAAATATTATTATTATAGATATGTCTGGATTTATGAAAACGAGGCTAAAGGATGGATAACACGGACTTACGGGACGATATAAAAATTAAAAGGAACGTCAGTCCTTTTTTCCTTCTTCTACTCGGTTATCTTCCGTTCATTGCCGTGCTGTCTCTATTTTTCGCCCGTTTTCATGGCTGGGAGGTGGCCTTAGAGTTAAGAGAAATCCAGGTGAAATGAGGGTTATAGGGGTAGAGCTCTTTAGCACCGTTTTCATAAATCCAGACATAGATATTATTATTATGATAAGTGTGGGCAAAACAAATTACGCTGTTCACTAGATTTATTCGGTGGATACCTCTACCAGCCGATTGCTTCATTACTTGCTAAACCGTGCTGACGAGACCAACAAGGTGGAAACTACGAAACAGCTGACTGTCTATGGTTGCAATTCTTGGCTTTCACTTTGGACTCTATCATGTGGTTGTCCCGTTAAGCTTTCTATTTAGTATCAGCCTTGCATAGTTGTTAGGTTCCAACGTTGCTATTTTTAGATCAATTCTGTGAAATCGTCATGAGTATATGACCCTTCACCTTGGATTATTTACGATTGAATTTGTGGCGCTCGCGCTTCTCTTGGCGGCCAGCGCTCATCCAAGAGGACCTCCCTAATTGACCCAAGTGGACTGACACCCTCTGACGTACAGCCATTTCGACAAAGGTTGTCCCACAAAAGTCGGTGCAAAAGCGTACGCGACAACACCGATTAGTATCATGGATAGTAAGAGTTTGGCTTTGCTTGATTGAATTTCAAGTTTATTCAGCTTCAGCAACACTGAAGAAAGGAGAAAGCATGAATACACATGTTTGTGCTGTTTCCTTCAGCCACGCTGAAACACCTTGAGGTTCAATCATGCAAGCAACCGTGAGTTTTAGACGTGTCGTTTTCGCGTTCAGGGTTCTTTTTTTCGTCAACACACAGTAGATTTGCACTTGTTTATCGCTGCTGGTTGTTTCTTATTTTTGATCAAACTACGACGGCCTAAGGCCAAGAACAGTATTAACTGCACACGTTTCTCGAGTGCCAAACCCAGGCCCCCACGGTGGGCAAACCCATTAGGCCACTTTCGATATATTAAAATTCAGCTTGATAGCGAGGCTTAGAGGACACAAACAAAAGAAATGAATAAACATGGTCATTCAA
>JAHPZR010034809.1:5000-12424 GCA_019787425.1 Platygyra sinensis
AAAAGAAATTCATCGAGCGGTTTTTAATTCTCACCCAATTTAAGAATTTTAGGGGCAATTTTTGATAAAATGCAAAATGACGGCCTACACCAGTTGATATTCACGCCAATGTTTCTGAAAATCAAGATATATGTATTTTTTTAATTCAACTTTTTCGTTAACGAGGGTTACAAAATCTGTGAACTTGGGTCTTATTTCATATTTTCCTGCGCTGAAGAGAAGAAAATACTTTCCAATTATGACTAGATGATTTAGGTGAGGGTCCAACATAGGTTTGGCGGGAGGCGAGATGGGACTTAAAATCCAGGCGGGATGCGGGATACAAAGGAAATAAGAAGCGGGATGCGGGATGAAATCATCCTCTCGGGACCGAGAAACGCTTTATTTTCACGGTCGGGATGAGGGATGTTTTGAAATCGATGGCGGGATAGAGGATCACAAAAATCATTTCATGACCGAAAAAAACACCGAATAATGATCATTTATATGAAAGGAATAACAACTTGTGTATTTCCGGTTTACTGGTGACATACAATCAATGCGTCCTTGTCCAAGACAATTCGATTCGTTTTGTAAAGTCCACAGAACTTTACTTAACTTCGGGTTTTAACCTACAGTTACAATTTGCAAAGATTCGTCTTCCCTTCTGGAGACGGACAAGAACTAGTATAGGACTCACAATAGTATCACCAGGGACCTGCCGATTATAATGCATTCCACTTTGAGATGTATGCCTATCAATTTGCTGTTAGCCATCTACAGACCTGATCAGGGTGACACACAAAATCGCCAAGCCAGATGTCGAAACCTGACTCGTGGTAAATAAAGTACTTCCACACAGAATGGTTTCAACGGTGTGGTCTACCTAATGTAAGTAAATTTTCCAAATTTCAAAAATTATTTTAAGGTGCAAATAAGCTTCTCCGTTCCGCACATTCTAACTTAATTCGCGGAAAGGGGTTGTATCACATTTATTTTTTGATATTCTTTTCTTATCATAATTTTACGAACTCTAAATTCAAATTGTAAAATTACAAATTATGTAAAAGATAGAGTTTCAATAACACAAAGAACATAGATGATTTCTAAGCATTATGTACCACTTGCTTCACACAAAAAGGCCTAAACTAGAAAACCCTCAGGCCGACGTTTTTCAAGTTGTCATTCTATTTTGACCCTCCGCACTTCATTGCAGGCTTATTTCCGGTATAGTTCCTTTTGTTCGAAAGCAGTACAAAGTGGTCTCGATCCATTTTATAAGGCTAGTCTGCCAGTAACGTTTACATCAATTGCATGTTGACAAGTACATGCAGGCGGGATCGGGATGGAAACGATTCGTTGGGCGGGATGGCGGGATGAAGCAAAAAAAAAAGTGATGGAAAGCGGGATGGACAAAGCCTATGTTGGCCCCTCTTAATCATACGATGCCTTTTTGTGGTTATTTTTTTGGATATGTTTTCGCACGTACGGTAAATGAAACAAGGAAAGCTATGATCCTTTGTATTAGTGAGCATTTGTACGAACGTGTTCAGGAAAATTATTCAGTTTTACTCCATTATTTACTTTTTAGTTTTCGAAACCGCTTCGCTTCGCTTTGTTACACATCGCTCAGTTAAACGTCTCATCGCTTTGCTTCAATAAACTCTGTTTACATCAATCATCGTGGTGACTTTCTTGTAGCAAACCGTGGGATTTACCGATCGTCCTGTAGGTAACGTTCTGCGCTCGCAGCATCTTATTTTCGCAAATTTGAAGAACTTGTTTTCTTTGATTGGTGGATTCCGGTTTCCGGTTTCCTGGTTTTAGGGTTGCCCGTTTAAACATTGATATTAAATTGCCAGAGGCAATTTCTGAGGCACCTGGTATTATAGTCTTTATCAGAGGCATATCACCCGCTTCTGTCTTCATATATTCAGTCTTCTAAACAGAGAGATGCGTCTACTTCACGTTTAGTATGAATCCCTAAAAAACACTGCAAAAATGCGCGTGTCTCAAAGTTGCAAATAATGTTCCTGTTATCTTCTCCGTTGCAGTTCAAGGACGCCAACCTGTTGTAAGTATGCCTTACAGATTTAATTACAAATCTGTTATAAAGTTCGCCTTTTTGCTCTTCACTGTTTACGCCATCGGGACTCTCTTTGTAAACGTGTTCACTCCATTGCCACTGGATCATCCGGGTCAAGAGAATGAACTGCCAGATATCGTGATGGAAACCTCGAAAACGAATCGGTTTCTCGGTGAGTAAACTAAAAGTTCCATACAATTCGACACTCGAATTCAATTCAGACATGCGACTGTTTAGTCTTCACACGTCGCGATTGTGTCAAACTTAATTGAGAATACTGTCTGGTATGTCCGTCAAAGGGAAATGTTTTAAACGCAGAGTATTCAGTATGGCGGACGAAGGTACTTTAATTTTGGAAAGCTAATCCGTTAATGGAACGAGAAGTAGAAGAGTGACGATGCAGCAGTATGTGATGCAATATGTTCAGGTTGCAGTGGGGTAAGAAGGGCCAAGTTTCTTCTTCCTCTTTGGCGGGACCAAATTCACCCGTGCTCAATAAATTAACATAATGTTATTGTTATTGTTATTGTTATTGTTATTGTTATTGTCGTTGTCGTTGTCGTTGTCGTTGTCGTTGTCGTTGTCGTTGTCGTTGTCGTTGTCGTTGTCGTTGTCGTTGTCGTTGTCGTTGTCGTTGTCGTTGTTATTGTTATTGTTATTGTTATGGCGGAATGGGAAAGGAGTGCTTGAACTACCACAACAGACTAGCAGAGTTGATTGCTATCAGGAAAGGAGGGGACTACGCCAAAACAATCTCATGGATAAAAGCAAGAACCTCATTTGCACTATTGAGATCTGCATTAAATCTTTCTCAGAGGAACTAGATCCACTAGAAGGAAATCATTTGACTTCCGCAATACAGATGCAGAAATTGAGAACATTGAAGGAGCTATATATTGATGTTTTTTTTAAAGGGACATTTACTGTTTTTACTACGCATTTTAAAACAATTGTAAATAGGTTTTTTTGAGTTGTTTAATTATTATCATATCTCACGGATACGAGTTTTATTTTTTATTTAAAGAAAGTGTTCAATAATTTAATGTTTTTTACTGTTTTACTATAAGTGACATTTGAGGAAAAAGTTTTTTATCTTTTTATTGTTGTTATTATTATCATCATCATCATCATCATCATCATTAGCAGTATCAGTATCAGTATCAGTATCAGTATCAGTATCAGTATAAGTATTAGTATTAGTATTAGTATTAGTATTAGTATTAGTATTAGTATTAGTATTAGTATTAGTATTAGTATTAGTATTAGTATTAGTATTAGTATTAGTATTAGTATTAGTATTAGTATTAGTATTAGTATTAGTATTAGTATTAGTATTAGTATTAGTATTAGTATTAGTATTAGTATTAGTATTAGTATTAGTATTAGTATTAGTATTAGTATTAGTATTAGTATTAGTATTAGTATTAGTATTAGTATTAGTATAAGTATAAGTATTAGTATTACAGTCAAATTAAGTGAAACGTACCCCTCAAGATTACATCAATGAACTGATCATTTGAATATTGAACCCGCCAGTCGTTCAAGAATGCAATAATGAATTGGTTATTTGATTATTGAACCTGCTAGCCGTTTCAAGAATGCAATAATGGATAGATTATTTGAATATATCAAGTCGTGTGATTAAGCGGCCAGTGTGAACAGTGTCGAGTTGCATTCGGGTCGTAAGCTACTTTTCGGCTTTTATATTGAAATTTAACAAATTGATGTCAGTTTTTCATGTGTCTGTCCTGTTATTGACCATGAATTTCGTCGTAACATTGTCAAAGTAGCTGTGATAGCCGTCATAGCCGAGTGCATCTGCAGAGTACTTTGACAATGCTATGTTAGTATAAACTCAAAGCCACGACACAACATCACCATATGAAAGCATTTCACCTGTAAATCCAGCAACGTAGAAAAGTCTTTGTACGTCCTTACAAACGGTTTCCTTATTTTTGCTTGTTGCCTTGAGAAAAAGACTATTATCGCTTCTGGAGGACAGATCGGTTTTGACTACCGTATGCAAGGATACGACGCGTTCAATTCAAATAGTCCATTCCCCGGCGCCTACTTTCTACTCACCTCTTTCTCATTCTTAAGTCAGTTTGAAACCTGAGTCAAGGTACATGATAGTCACTAAGTACTTTTCTTAATCTTCACAGGTAAACAGCCTTCCATTTGCCTGGAGAAAACGATGATGAAACGTTCCACAATAACTAGGTTGGGAAACTACCCTGAAGGAAAAGGTAAGATTAGAATATTACATTGCAAATGCTATGTAGCTATGGTGCTGTGCAATGAACATTAGTCAAGAGAACATGAAGGGTAAGGGAGTTAATTACCCTTTTCTGTTCTAGTTGGGCAGTCCTCCCGTTGATAGTCTTGCTGCTCAAACTTCGTAGCTGTTTTCGTAGATCAGAAAAATGCGTGACGAGACACTTTCGCTGTCCACGTGCTTGTTTTTGGTCGTCAACCTTTAAAGCCTTAAGGTCGGCACACACTAGGGGACTAGTCGCAGGGATTTGCTTCGGGACCAGTTCCCTAGTCGCAGGGACCACATTTTTAGTTCTGGGATCTACAGATCACCAGTTCTCTTTTAAAACCGAGAAATCGCTTGATCTCCTGGGAATGTTTATCGACAATCAATTGAACTTTGATAAACAGGTCTCTCTTATCTGTAAAAAGGTTAACAATCAGCTGAGTGTAATGATAAGATTTCGTAAGCTTGTGAACACCTCCACTATGTTAAAACTGTATAAGGCCTTTGTTCTGCCACATTTTCAATATTGCTCCGCAGTATGGCACTTCTGTAGCTCTAGGAATAGCGACAAACTTGAGTCACTGAACAAACGCGCATTGCGAGTAGTTTTTAATGACAGGGATTCAACGTATTGCCAGTTATTAGAAAGAGCAACAACTTCTACACTTCATAATTTAAGAGTACAAAATATGCTAATCATTATTTTTAAATGTTTACATCTCCAGTTTTATCCCAAGTACCTTAAGAATTTATTAACTTTGCGTTCTACAACTTACTTTCTTAGAGGAACTGATATGTTTTCATTGTGCAAACCTGCTTCAACTTCCTATGGCCTGCACTCTTTTAAGTACTTTGCATGCAAAATTTGGAACTCTTTACCTGAGAAAATTAGAAATGAGCCTATTTTAACTAATTTTAAGCGCCTTTTGAAAACGGTCTCTTTTTAGAAAATGGATTAGGCTTGTACAGTAATTGTTATAAAATAGTTAATTGGTAAATAGCTTATAGTAGTTATAGTTTCTTTTTCTTGTTTGCATTTTTCTTTTTTTTCTTTTTTTTCTCGAAGATATTAGCTTTTAAGCTACACTTAAATTCGAGGTTAAATAAAGTTATGTTATGTTATGTTATGTTATGTTATGTTATGTTATGTTATGTTATGTTATGTTATGTTATGTTATGTTATGTTATGTTATGTTATGTTTATGTTATGTTATGTTATGTTATGTTATGTTATGTCACCAGGGCAGGTAAAAAATTAAAAACCACTTGCCTACTGGGCCAGTATATAGTTTTCACTTGCTCTCACTTTTAATATTATGTGCCATTGTAGCAGCTAGTATAGAAATCAGAAGGCAAAATGCAAAATTACTAATCCACGCATTCAATCTAATGTTTCATGATAACTAGAAATTTTTGCACACACATTGGGTGACTTTTATTGTCAATATGCAGACAGACACATGAATTTATAATTTGTGATATGTCAACAAGTGAGAGCAGGCAATTTCACTATTTGTTATCGTAAAAACCACTTGATGTCAGTTTCTCACGCATCTGTCCTGTTGACGACAATGAACTTTGTAACAAGATTATTAAAGTACTCTGTGGATCTAATTGGATATTGCCTCACGGATCCACAGGTACTATGAAAATGTTACAACGAAATTAATCATCAATAAATTTCACTTGCTCACTGGGCCACTGAAGTTATTTTTTCACTTGCCCAAAAGCAAATTTACCTGCCCCATGTAATCGCACCTATTTTTGTTCTTTTTCTTTCCCTGTATATCACTAGTGTGACCTAGGCTTAAACAATATTTTCTGCGAACCAAGTCTTACAGTTAATCTCTTTGTGCCTTAGCATAAAGGTATAACTATAAGATTTGTATATATGTAAGGGTATTGAGCCATTCATGTGAGACCTTGAAAGAACTGCTACCTGAACCTTGTTGTCAAGCTGAGATTTTGAGCATCATCCCTTTCCAAAGCAATGTGCTAAAAACGAAGAATAATCTACATGTATTTATGCCCTTCCAAATCTGTAGTTTTTATCATCATTTACTCTTTTGTCGAAACAACCTTTGCTTCGATCGAACTGACCTTTGGTTTCGATCGAATGAACTCTCGATCGAAACAACCTTCGATCGAACTGACTTGTTACCCTTAGTTTACTTTATCCTTGAAACGGGTTAAACGTAGGTAGGTAGGTAATTTATTTATCCACATTTCACATATGAGTATAACTCGTTTTAACGTGAACGTGCTATATAATATAAATACATCATAAAGTAGTCGTACAACACAACAAATTGCTGCAATCATTGAATCATTGCTTACCTGAATTGTTGTTGTCTCGAACGCACCGCCATATTGATGTCTTCAAGGTGACCAAGGATCGCCAGGACACTGGATTTTCCAAGCCAAAGCAGAGTTCAAACAGCGAAAAATGATCAAAAGATCGATCGACTCTTGTGCTGAATTCGACATTTTCACACCTTCAAGAGGACGCCAGAATATGGCGGGAAAACTGAGAGAACCTGGTACCTAATGTGGAAAACCGCTGATAGATAGAGGTACCGTGATGGAGGACTCGGCCAATAAACGATGATCATCCTCTCTTTTAACAGTTTGGATAAAAAGATGCGTAAAAGCAGTGATAACTAAGACGCTCTTCGAAAAAAAACAACGCAAACACGCATTTTTATACGTTTACGCGTTCCATAAAGACGCAGTAAAATCGACCGGCGTAAAGAAAGTTAAAGTTCCGTAAAGGTTGTTGCGTAAAGATCAGTAAAGAGTGTTAAAGATGCGTATAGTATGTAAAGTGAAAGAGGTCCCTAATTACGTATTTCTTTTGAAGATGAATAAGACATAATTATTCACTTCTTTGAGTATTTCTCTGAATAGAAAGTTGCGAATTATATCCATGCGGATCCTTATCCTTTACGAACATTTACTATCCTTTTACGAAGTCTTTACGCGCTCTCTGAATTTACGCATCTTTACGGAACGCAGAACTTGTCCGTAAAGAACAGGCCTTATATTTACGGTTCTTTACGCACGAGTTAAAGATCCGTAAATTGCGGATTTCATGCTGTG
>JAHPZR010034811.1:0-21607 GCA_019787425.1 Platygyra sinensis
AATTTTCCAAATTTCAAAAATTATTTTAAGGTGCAAATAAGCTTCTCCGTTCCGCACATTCTGACTTAATTCGCGGAAAGGGGTTGTATCACATTTTTTTTTTGATATTCTTTTCTTATCATAATTTTACGAACTCTAAATTCAAATAGTAAAATTACAAATTATGTAAAAGATAGAGTTTCAATAACACAAAGAACATAGATGATTTCTAAGCATTATGTACCACTTGCTTCACACAAAAAGGCCTAAACTAGAAAACCATCAGGCCGACGTTTTTCAGTTGTCATTCTATTTTGACCCTCCGCACTTCATTGCAGGCTTATTTCCGGTATAGTTCCTTTTGTTCGAAAGCAGTACAAAGTGGTCTCGATCCATTTTATGAGACTAGTCTGCCAGTAACGTTTACATCAATTGCATGTTGACAAGTACATGCAGGCGGGATCGGGATGGAAACGATTGGTTGGGCGGGATGGCGGGATGAAGCAAAAAAAAAAGTGATGGGAAGCGGGATGGACAAAGCCTATGTTGGCCCCTCTTAATCATACGATGCCTTTTTGTGGTTTTTTTTTTTGGATATGTTTTCGCACGTACGGTAAATGAAACAAGGAAAGCTATGATCCTTTGTGTTAGTGAGCATTTGTACGAATGTGTTTAGGAAATTATTCAGTTTTACTCCATTATTTACTTTTTAGTTTTCGAAACCGCTTCGCTTCGCTTTGTTACACATCGCTCAGTTAAACGTCTCATCGCTTTGCTTCAATAAACTCTGTTTACATCAATCATCGTGGTGACTTTCTTGTAGCAAACCGTGGGATTTACCGATCGTCCTGCAGGTAACGTTCTGCGCTCACAGCATCTTATTTTCGCAAATTTGAAGAACTTGTTTTCTTTGAATGGTGGATTCCGGTTTCCGGTTTCCTGGTTTTAGGGTTGCCCGTTTAAACATTGATATTAAATTGCCATAGGCAATTTCTGAGGCACCTGGTATTATAGTCTTTATCAGAGGCATATCACCGGCTTCTGTCTTCATATATTCAGTCTTCTAAACAGAGAGATGCGTCTACTTCACGTTTAGTATGAATCCCTAAAAAACACTGCAAAAATGCGCGTGTCTCAAAGTTGCAAATAATGTTCCTGTTATCTTCTCCGTTGCAGTTCAAGGACGCCAACCCGTTGTAAGTATGCCTTACAGATTTAATTACAAATCTGTTATAAAGTTCGCCTTTTTGCTCTTCACTGTTTACGCCATCGGGACTCTCTTTGTAAACGTGTTCACTCCATTGCCACTGGATCATCCGGGTCAAGAGAATGAACTGCCAGATATCGTGATGGAAACCTCGAAAAGGAATCGGTTTCTCGGTGAGTAAACTAAAAGTTCCATACAATTCGACGCTCGAATTCAATTCAGACATGCGACTGTTTAGTCTTCACACGTCGCGATTGTGTCAAACTTAATTGAGAATACTGTCTGGTATGTCCGTCAAAGGGAAATGTTTTAAACGCAGAGTATTCAGTATGGCGGACGAAGGTACTTTAATTTTGGAAAGCTAATCCGTTAATAGAACGAGAAGTAGAAGAGTGACGATGCAGCAGTATCTGATGCAATATGTTCAGGTTGCAGTGGGGAAAGAAGGGCCAAGTTTCTTCTTCCTCTTTGGCGGGACCAAATTCACCCGTGCTCAATAAATTAACATAATGTTTTGTCATTGTCATTGTCATTGCCATTGTCATTGCCATTGCCATTGCCATTGCCATTGCCATTGCCATTGCCATTGCCATTGCCATTGCCATTGCCATTGCCATTGCCATTGCCATTGCCATTGCCATTGCCATTGCCATTGCCATTGCCATTGCCATTGCCATTGCCATTGCCATTGCCATTGCCATTGCCATTGCCATTGCCATTGCCATTGCCATTGCCATTGCCATTGCCATTGCCATTGCCATTGCCATTGTCATTGTCATTGTCATTGTCATTGTCATTGTTATTGTTATTGTTATTGTTATGGCGGAATGGGAAAGGAGTGCTTGAACTACCACAACAGACTAGCAGAGTTGATTGCTATCAGGAAAGGAGGGGATTACGCCAAAACAATCTCATGGATAAAAGCAAGAACCTCATTTGCACTATTGAGATCTGCATTAATCTTTCTCAGAGGAACTAGATCCACTAGAAGGAAATCATTTGACTTCCGCAATACAGATGCAGAAATTGAGAACATTGAAGGAACTATATATTGATGTTTTTTTTACTGTTTTTACTACGCATTTTAAAACAATTGTAAATAGGTTTTTTTGAGTTGTTTAATTATTATCATATCTCACGGATACGAGTTTTTTTTTTTTTTTAAAGAAAGTGTTCAATAATTTAATGTTTTTTACTGTTTTACTATAAGTGACATTTGAGGAAAAAGTTTTTTATCTTTTTATTGTTGTTATTATTATCATCATCATCATCATCATTAGCAGTATCAGTATCAGTATCAGTATCAGTATCAGTATCAGTATTAGTATTAGTATTACAGTCAAACTAAGTGAAACGTACCCCTCAAGATTACATCAATGAACTGATCATTTGAATATTGAACCCGCCAGTCGTTCAAGAATGCAATAATGAATTGGTTATTTGATTATTGAACCTGCTAGCCGTTTCAAGAATGCAATATAAATGGATAGATTATCTGAATATATCAAGTCGTGTGATTAAGCGGCCAGTGTGAACAGTGTCGAGTTGCATTCGGGTCGTAAGCTACTTTTCGGCTTTTATATTGAAATTTAACAAATTGATGTCAGTTTTTCATGTGTCTGTCCTGTTATTGACCATGAATTTCGTCGTAACATTGTCGAAGTAGCTGTGATAGCCGTCATAGCCGAGTGCATCTGCAGAGTACTTTGACAATGCTATGTTAGTATAAACTCAAAGCCACGACACAACATCACCATATGAAAGCATTTCACCTGTAAATCCAGCAACGTAGAAAAGTCTTTGTACGTCCTTGCAAACGGTTTCTTTATTTTTGCTTGTTGCCTTGAGAAAAAGACTATTATCGCTTCTGGAGGACAGATCGGTTTTGACTACCGTATGTAAGGATACGACGCGTTCAATTCAAATAGTCCATTCCCCAGCGCCTACTTTCTACTCACCTCTTTCTCATTCTTAAGTCAGTTTGAAACCTGAGTCAAGGTACATGATAGTCACTAAGTACTTTTCTTAATCTTCACAGGTAAACAGCCTTCCATTTGCCTGGAGAAAACGATGATGAAACGTTCCACAATAACTAGGTTGGGAAACTACCCTGAAGGAAAAGGTAAGATTAGAATATTACATTGCAAGTGCTATGTAGCTATGGTGCTGTGCAATGAACATTAGTCAAGAGAACATGAAGGGTAAGGGAGTTAATTACCCTTTTCTGTTCTAGTTGGGCAGTCCTGCCGTTGATAGTCTTGCTGCTCAAACTTCGTAGCTGTTTTCGTAGATCAGAAAAATGCGTGACGAGACACTTTCGCTGTCCACGTGCTTGTTTTTGGTCGTCAACCTTTAAAGCCTTAAGGTCGGCACACACTAGGGGACTAGTCGCAGGGATTTGCTTCGGGACCAGTTCCCTAGTCGCAGGGATCACATTTTTGGTCCTTGCGACTAGTCCCACGAATTAAGCTGGTTTGATTTCTGGGACTAGTCGCAGGGACCAATAGTCCCACAAATCGGTCAATTTTCTAGTGTGTACACACTAAGGGATAAGTCGCTGTGACATGTCCCTACGTCTAGTCCTCTAGTGTGTGCCTAGCTTTATACTTCCCTCAAAATACATCCCTTCCAAGAAAAAAGTCTTGAAAGTGTAAAATGAAGCCTGTTCTGTTTCCATTTTAGGCTTTCTTACTATTGGAATCTCATCAGTTACTCGTCCTGGTGGAAATAACTACCTTCTTAAAACGATCCAAGGCTTGATAAACCATACGAATGACGAGGACAGGCGCGAAATCTTCGTAGTGATATTCCTCGCCGACTTTGATGAAGCAGCTAAATTAGCCACTTTGACGGAGTTGTCGAATCGTTTCAGGAAATATATCGACCAAGGTTTTATTCGAGTAATCTTTGCACCAAATGAGTTTTACCCAGCGCTCTCGAACGTGAAAACGAAATTTGGCGATAATCCGCAGAGGATCTTTTGGCGCTCAAAGCAGAACGTAGACTTTGCATTTTTAATGTGCTATTGCCACGGTCACTCGCAGTACTATCTTCATTTAGAAGACGATGTACTTCCAGCGCCAAGCTTTTATCCCAAGCTCCGTGATTTCATCTCATCTGTTAAGACAAATTGGCCCATTCTGGACGCTGCCTTCATGGGACACGTAGCCAAAATTTATCACGCCCACGACCTGGAGAATCTTGCCTCTTATTTTTACCTCATGTACGACGAAATGCCCGTGGACTGGTTGATTGCGTTTTGGCGAAAGATTAAATATGATCGACCTTACCATCAAGAATTCATTTTTCCTCCAGCTTCCCTTTTTCAACATATTGGAAGTCGTTCTTCTTTGGCGGAAAACAAGGGCCGTAATACCATTGCATCAAGGGAAAAATACTTTGACAATTACGATCTCAAATACAAGGGTTTGAATCCCTCGGCGACTGTCAGCAGCCAAATGACGTCTAGATACGGACATCCACAAGACGCTTACAACAAAGGTTATGGCTATTTCTGGACCAAGAATGTCAAGAAAGATGACTTTATTATTATCCAGTTCACTCCAGCAGTGTCTATACGTAAAGTGTTTGTTGATACAGGTTCTTATATTGCTCCTCATGATTACCTTCAGTCGGCTGTTTTGCAAGCAAGTTTTAACAATAAAAACGAACTGCAAGCAAATTCAAATGGAATTAAAGCTTGTACAGCGTTTGGGACAATTACAAATTTTAAACACGGGAAAGCAGAAGTGACTTTCAATGAAAGTGAGAACACATCGTGTTTACGGGTGTTGGTAACGCAAAGCCAGACTAACTGGGTTTTCTTCAGGGAGTTTGATGTTTGGCAAGTTTAAATTCTTTGTTCTCAGTCCTTAGTTCAGTTTCAGGTTTGCCGAGAGGACTCTTAAGGCAAGTGACTATTTCGTTTTCTTAATTCTTTTGGTCAGTACCGAAGTAACCTACGTGTTGACAGACTCCAACAACAAGGGGCCTCCAGGGGGGGTCTGTGTTCCCGTGGTCAGTGCTTAGTATAATTCATAGCGTCGAGTCGAAAATGGAATGGTTCGACTGGGTAATTTTGACGAAGCGAGTTGAAAATGACCAGCGAGGAATGTCAAATACAAACGTTGAGTTTAAAAAAAAACGGAAAGATAAGTGAAAAACACCTCTTCCAGTAATGTGAAATCTAAAAGAAGAGTGTAAAATTTTAAATAGAGCATTTTCTGCAGTTCCGCTGTTTTATTCCTAGTTTGTGTAAGTAATCGCATGGGCCCGAGCGCAATTAAGGATTAATTTCACGAGTATTTTCAAAGATTTCACAAAATTGCCCTCGTCGCGACGTGGGCAATTTGGAAAACTTTGAAAATAGAAGTGAGATTCAATTGGCCGAGAGCACCGTGCGATTACTTGTTTATTGCATAAAGGGCAAAATTTGGTACAAATGACAACTTTCAAGGTAAACCGTTATGCCGTCGCTGGTAGTAGCACGGGGAAATTCCTTTTCAAAATCCGTTTGAAGGGGGAAACCAACTTAATGCAGGCGTGTTCAGCCAATCAGCATTAAGTAATCATGCCCTCTTGATTACCAAAAGTGCCCTGGCGGTGTTGGACACGGTTCACGTGACAGTATTCGGCCAATCAAATGTCGTTTCAGCCGGAGCAATGGCGGACACATTTTTCGTTGCGAGATGAGAGTAGGTTGTCTTTTCTCGACTGATTTCTGCGCTCACCATGAGGATCAAACGAACCTTTTCTAGGAGCTGCTAGGGCAATATCTAGACCGGTTATAAGTCTCAAACTAGTCAGTGGAAATCACACCATGTTGAAAATGTTTGTTTATCATCGACGCTTGACATGGATATTCTTTTGGTCGTTTGCGGGGTAACAGGGATCAGTATTGTGGATTATGTTTGCGTGAAACTTTAGTTTAATAGTTGAACTTTCCGAAAAGTGGCCCTGCTGTTTTAACGGCCGTCAAAAGCGAACTTGAAGTTAGGCCTTTTTCCTTGATTTGTCAGATGTTCGCGGCATATCGCGAGAGTTGATGGTGTGATTTCTACCATCGTTTCACCACAATAAGCGTATAATTTTGTAGCTTGGTATTTTCCTTTAATATCTTAATGATTTCTTGTTAATTTGTTTTTGTATTGCCTATGTCATCCGTTTGTTAGGCCGATGTTCAAGATTTTTGGATCCTGCTTTGGATACTAGTACATTAAACTGAGATATCATCTCATTTACACCGAATTTTCACGACTGTGAACACTGCCTCCTTGAATTGTTATCTCAAACATAAATTTACTGCTCTTGGATGTTATTGTTCAGTCATCTATGGCTGGTTATTTTTTTATCTCCCACTTCTTCATACTTGTTTTCCTTTCAGTGTTGGTGGTTGTGGGAGACTACAAATAGGCTCAAATCAATAAATAATAAGTGTTTTATGTATATTACACATAACTGTAGATCCACCTGCAGGCATCTTCAACTAGAGAAAAAAGGGAAACTTTGTATCGTCATACATGCAAGGATAAATTATATACCAGTATACCAGAACCAGCCAATAGGTTTGTAGCAAATGCTAAATTACCAGACTATGGGCTTGGTGTCAACTTTGCTATATTTCCCAAGAACTCGAATTTATTCACCTACACTGTAGTTATCAAAAAAGGAAAGCTACAGCATGCTGCTGTTTACGATATCAAATCAGTGTAGAATGGAATAGACAGGATATTTAATGGCATAATGCAGTGACTACTTAGAAAACTGCATGGTACTCGCAAGTTTTAAGAGCTACTGCTAGTGTTCGCAATTCAATATAGTGCCGGGGGTGATTAATTTTGCTTTTATTTCAAAATGTTGCTGCAGTTAGTTTTCTCAGTCAAGACATCCCAGTATAAATGATCTGGGATACAGCTATGTAATGATTATTCTTAATTCAGCTGGTTAGTCATTGCGAGTCGACATGAGGAAGTACTGTGAAGACTGTTTTTAATGTTAACATCTTACACGATCATTATGTTGTTGACCACAAGACTTACAGTGAATAATGAATTTTACTGAAACTGACAGATACTTCAAATAGCCTGCATAGCACAGTTCTTGGTAAAGAGATCCTTTTACACAAATTACATTGAGCCTTGAACTTCAGCAGAGGTGTAATAGGAGAACACGCAATAAAACCATGAGCTATTCATTCAATGGCAACATCAGTGTGTCTATCATAGACGATTTATCAGTTTAAAAACATACAAATCACAACCAGATATAACTTACAAGTAGTGGTTTTTGTACTGTATGTAGTGCTGTTTTTTTAGTTTTTTTTGTGTGCTTGTCAGCACTTTGCAATTCAGTTGAAAAAACATACCTTAGAACTCAGTTATTATTTTCAAGTAGATGTAATACCGGCGGGAAGAAGCTACAAATTTGAAAATTAACTGTTAACATGACTAAACGTGTGTGCCGTGATTGCCCAATTCCGAATTGTGGAGCAAAATATCTCGTTATAAACACCTTTATCAGTGCATGAAGAGGAAAGGATACAATAGTCCATCACTTATCAACACCAAAAAGAGTAGAGAAAACCCTGAAATCTCTACCAAGAGGACTAAAGAAATCACTGAAATCTCTACCAAAAGGCGTTAAAAAAGCAGCCAATAACATCAAACATTATAGAACAACAACAGATTCAGTTCCTGAGTGGCTCACTTTGTATGGAGACCATGAAGGGCCGAACACAAAGAATAGAGCTTAGTAACCCGCCTGCAGTACCAGTAGCTTGTCACACTAAACCGCGTGCCATAAGCATCACATTTTCACTGCTTGTTTTAAAGGCGGCGCTCTACTTGCCGTTCAGTTTGCTGTCAAAAGTCGTGCTTTTCAAACCAAAATGAAAAAAAAAGTCTTGGAGCGACGGTTATAATTACTGCTTCTTCAACGAAGTAATGGAAATTACCAAGACAGTGAAGACTCTCAATATCTAGCCAAGAAACGGATTCTTCCCAATCTAGCCAAGAAACAGATTCTTCCCAAGAGGTGACAGAGCGCTTAAACCCTTGATCGCACATATTAGATGAAGCTCAGGAGCGTCACGAGGTTCAGCTCAATGCTTTGGTCGACGAGTACAAAAGGAACGGAGATTCGGAAAATGTAGCTCATCTTAAGGCGTATAATTTTTGGACGTCATTTAGCGCGGATTTACCTTGATATTGAGCGCTGTCAGTTCAGTGGAAAATGGCTATAGCTCACCAACGAACACGGGCACCCCAACCTTTTTTTTCAGTCATTGTAATCAACTTATCATAAACTTTGCATGAGGAAAGACTGATCTGATTCCTATTGCTGAAAATTGAATAAATAACGAAAATAGCAAGTAAACTGTGGTCTTTTCTATTTTGCCCTATGGTAACCATGTCAAGGAATTTGGTTGAAATTTTAATCAATAATTTAGCTTTCTGTTTAAATCAAACTTAAAAAGTTTATTTGTGTCCGATACAGTGCATTGACTCCAGTTTAATGCGTGTTCTCATGAGTTTCGGTCACCTGAAAAATTTACAATTATTACTGGAAATGCGTTCTTGTAATAAGCATTAACTGATGCCAAAATGGGTCATTTTCAATGCCCCAGTGCTCCTTAATGAGTATGGGCACCCCCTTTTTTATTTCAAAATCAGTTGAAGTTCTCATAAGATAAATATTCAGTGGGCAAAGTTTGAACGAAAATCTATTGTCAGTTTTATTTCAGGGGAATTACCTTAAAGCGCAGAACGCTCTCCTTCCTCTCTACAGAAAAGAACTGAGAAACTTGAGTACTGTTAGAGTATCTGCAATGGATGCGAGCGATGAAGAAAGATTACACCTTCCAAAAAGTGATGGAAACCCAAAAAGATTTCAAAGATACAGATGGATTTGATCGGTTAGAATCGACAGAACTAGCCATTGGTAAGGGGAAATTCTTGCTTAATCGATTGTTTGTGAAGCAACCCATTCCACAAGATGAAGACTAGACCTACTGTGTTTTGTTCTCAATAAAACTGTATTTCAAACCAATATCTAGTGTGTTGTTCGATTGGAGTTTATGTCTTTGTTAAGGGGACTTCCCTGAGTCTTATTGTTCATTGCATAGCCACCATAGCTACATAGCACTTGCAATGTAATATTCTAATCTTACCTTTTCCTTCAGGGTAGTTTCCCAACCTAGTTATTGTGGAACGTTTCATCATCGTTTTCTCCAGGCAAATGGAAGGCTGTTTACCTGTGAAGATTAAGAAAAGTACTTAGTGACTATCATGTACCTTGACTCAGGTTTCAAACTGACTTAAGAATGAGAAAGAGGTGAGTAGAAAGTAGGCGCTGGGGAATGGACTATTTGAATTGAACGCGTCGTATCCTTACATACGGTAGTCAAAACCGATCTGTCCTCCAGAAGCGATAATAGTCTTTTTCTCAAGGCAACAAGCAAAAATAAAGAAACCGTTTGCAAGGACGTACAAAGACTTTTCTACGTTGCTGGATTTACAGGTGAAATGCTTTCATATGGTGATGTTGTGTCGTGGCTTTGAGTTTATACTAACATAGCATTGTCAAAGTACTCTGCAGATGCACTCGGCTATGACGGCTATCACAGCTACTTCGACAATGTTACGACGAAATTCATGGTCAATAACAGGACAGACACATGAAAAACTGACATCAATTTGTTAAATTTCAATATAAAAGCCGAAAAGTAGCTTACGACCCGAATGCAACTCGACACTGTTCACACTGGCCGCTTAATCACACGACTTGATATATTCAGATAATCTATCCATTTATATTGCATTCTTGAAACGGCTAGCAGGTTCAATAATCAAATAACCAATTCATTATTGCATTCTTGAACGACTGGCGGGTTCAATATTCAAATGATCAGTTCATTGATGTAATCTTGAGGGGTACGTTTCACTTAGTTTGACTGTAATACTAATACTAATACTGATACTGATACTGATACTGATACTGATACTGATACTGCTAATGATGATGATGATGATGATAATAATAACAACAATAAAAAGATAAAAAACTTTTTCCTCAAATGTCACTTATAGTAAAACAGTAAAAAACATTAAATTATTGAACACTTTCTTTAAAAAAAAAAAAAAACTCGTATCCGTGAGATATGATAATAATTAAACAACTCAAAAAACCTATTTACAATTGTTTTAAAATGCGTAGTAAAAACAGTAAAAAAAAACATCAATATATAGTTCCTTCAATGTTCTCAATTTCTGCATCTGTATTGCGGAAGTCAAATGATTTCCTTCTAGTGGATCTAGTTCCTCTGAGAAAGATTAATGCAGATCTCAATAGTGCAAATGAGGTTCTTGCTTTTATCCATGAGATTGTTTTGGCGTAATCCCCTCCTTTCCTGATAGCAATCAACTCTGCTAGTCTGTTGTGGTAGTTCAAGCACTCCTTTCCCATTCCGCCATAACAATAACAATAACAATAACAATGACAATGACAATGACAATGACAATGACAATGGCAATGGCAATGGCAATGGCAATGGCAATGGCAATGGCAATGGCAATGGCAATGGCAATGGCAATGGCAATGGCAATGGCAATGGCAATGGCAATGGCAATGGCAATGGCAATGGCAATGGCAATGGCAATGGCAATGGCAATGGCAATGCAATGGCAATGGCAATGGCAATGGCAATGGCAATGGCAATGGCAATGGCAATGGCAATGGCAATGGCAATGACAATGGCAATGACAATGACAATGACAAAACATTATGTTAATTTATTGAGCACGGGTGAATTTGGTCCCGCCAAGATGCAGAAATTGAGAACATTGAAGGAACTATATATTGATGTTTTTTTTACTGTTTTTACTACGCATTTTAAAACAATTGTAAATAGGTTTTTTGAGTTGTTTAATTATTATCATATCTCACGGATACGAGTTTTTTTTTTTTTTTAAAGAAAGTGTTCAATAATTTAATGTTTTTTACTGTTTTACTATAAGTGACATTTGAGGAAAAAGTTTTTTATCTTTTTATTGTTGTTATTATTATCATCATCATCATCATCATTAGCAGTATCAGTATCAGTATCAGTATCAGTATCAGTATCAGTATTAGTATTAGTATTACAGTCAAACTAAGTGAAACGTACCCCTCAAGATTACATCAATGAACTGATCATTTGAATATTGAACCCGCCAGTCGTTCAAGAATGCAATAATGAATTGGTTATTTGATTATTGAACCTGCTAGCCGTTTCAAGAATGCAATATAAATGGATAGATTATCTGAATATATCAAGTCGTGTGATTAAGCGGCCAGTGTGAACAGTGTCGAGTTGCATTCGGGTCGTAAGCTACTTTTCGGCTTTTATATTGAAATTTAACAAATTGATGTCAGTTTTTCATGTGTCTGTCCTGTTATTGACCATGAATTTCGTCGTAACATTGTCGAAGTAGCTGTGATAGCCGTCATAGCCGAGTGCATCTGCAGAGTACTTTGACAATGCTATGTTAGTATAAACTCAAAGCCACGACACAACATCACCATATGAAAGCATTTCACCTGTAAATCCAGCAACGTAGAAAAGTCTTTGTACGTCCTTGCAAACGGTTTCTTTATTTTTGCTTGTTGCCTTGAGAAAAAGACTATTATCGCTTCTGGAGGACAGATCGGTTTTGACTACCGTATGTAAGGATACGACGCGTTCAATTCAAATAGTCCATTCCCCAGCGCCTACTTTCTACTCACCTCTTTCTCATTCTTAAGTCAGTTTGAAACCTGAGTCAAGGTACATGATAGTCACTAAGTACTTTTCTTAATCTTCACAGGTAAACAGCCTTCCATTTGCCTGGAGAAAACGATGATGAAACGTTCCACAATAACTAGGTTGGGAAACTACCCTGAAGGAAAAGGTAAGATTAGAATATTACATTGCAAGTGCTATGTAGCTATGGTGCTATGCAATGAACAATAAGACTCAGGGAAGTCCCCTTAACAAAGACATAAACTCCAATCGAACAACACACTAGATATTGGTTTGAAATACAGTTTTATTGAGAACAAAACACAGTAGGTCTAGTCTTCATCTTGTGGAATGGGTTGCTTCACAAACAATCGATTAAGCAAGAATTTCCCCTTACCAATGGCTAGTTCTGTCGATTCTAACCGATCAAATCCATCTGTATCTTTGAAATCTTTTTGGGTTTCCATCACTTTTTGGAAGGTGTAATCTTTCTTCATCGCTCGCATCCATTGCAGATACTCTAACAGTACTCAAGTTTCTCAGTTCTTTTCTGTAGAGAGGAAGGAGAGCGTTCTGCGCTTTAAGGTAATTCCCCTGAAATAAAACTGACAATAGATTTTCGTTCAAACTTTGCCCACTGAATATTTATCTTATGAGAACTTCAACTGATTTTGAAATAAAAAAGGGGGTGCCCATACTCATTAAGGAGCACTGGGGCATTGAAAATGACCCATTTTGGCATCAGTTAATGCTTATTACAAGAACGCATTTCCAGTAATAATTGTAAATTTTTCAGGTGACCGAAACTCATGAGAACACGCATTAAACTGGAGTCAATGCACTGTATCGGACACAAATAAACTTTTTAAGTTTGATTTAAACAGAAAGCTAAATTATTGATTAAAATTTCAACCAAATTCCTTGACATGGTTACCATAGGGCAAAATAGAAAAGACCACAGTTTACTTGCTATTTTCGTTATTTATTCAATTTTCAGCAATAGGAATCAGATCAGTCTTTCCTCATGCAAAGTTTATGATAAGTTGATTACAATGACTGAAAAAAAGGTTGGGGTGCCCGTGTTCGTTGGTGAGCTATAGCCATTTTCCACTGAACTGACAGCGCTCAATATCAAGGTAAATCCGCGCTAAATGACGTCCAAAAATTATACGCCTTAAGATGAGCTACATTTTCCGAATCTCCGTTCCTTTTGTACTCGTCGACCAAAGCATTGAGCTGAACCTCGTGACGCTCCTGAGCTTCATCTAATATGTGCGATCAAGGGTTTAAGCGCTCTGTCACCTCTTGGGAAGAATCTGTTTCTTGGCTAGATTGGGAAGAATCCGTTTCTTGGCTAGATATTGAGAGTCTTCACTGTCTTGGTAATTTCCATTACTTCGTTGAAGAAGCAGTAATTATAACCGTCGCTCCAAGACTTTTTTTTTCATTTTGGTTTGAAAAGCACGACTTTTGACAGCAAACTGAACGGCAAGTAGAGCGCCGCCTTTAAAACAAGCAGTGAAAATGTGATGCTTATGGCACGCGGTTTAGTGTGACAAGCTACTGGTACTGCAGGCGGGGTTACTAAGCTCTATTCTTTGTGTTCGGCCCTTCATGGTCTCCATACAAAGTGAGCCACTCAGGAACTGAATCTGTTGTTGTTCTATAATGTTTGATGTTATTGGCTGCTTTTTTAACGCCTTTTGGTAGAGATTTCAGTGATTTCTTTAGTCCTCTTGGTAGAGATTTCAGGGTTTTCTCTACTCTTTTTGGTGTTGATAAGTGATGGACTATTGTATCCTTTTCCTCTTCATGCACTGATAAAGGTGTTTATAACGAGATATTTTGCTCCACAATTCGGAATTGGGCAATCACGGCACACACGTTTAGTCATGTTAACAGTTAATTTTCAAATTTGTAGCTTCTTCCCGCCGGTATTACATCTACTTGAAAATAATAACTGAGTTCTAAGGTATGTTTTTCAACTGAATTGCAAAGTGCTGACAAGCACACAAAAAAAACTAAAAAACAGCACTACATACAGTACAAAAACCACTACTTGTAAGTTATATCTGGTTGTGATTTGTATGTTTTTAAACTGATAAATCGTCTATGATAGACACACTGAATGTTGCCATTGAATGAATAGCTCATGGTTTTATTGCGTGTTCTCCTATTACACCTCTGCTGAAGTTCAAGGCTCAATGTAATTTGTGTAAAAGGATCTCTTTACCAAGAACTGTGCTATGCAGGCTATTTGAAGTATCTGTCAGTTTCAGTAAAATTCATTATTCACTGTAAGTCTTGTGGTCAACAACATAATGATCGTGTAAAGATGTTAACATTAAAAACAGTCTTCACAGTACTTCCTCATGTCGACTCGCAATGACTAACCAGCTGAATTAAGAATAATCATTACATAGCTGTATCCCAGATCATTTATACTGGGATGTCTTGACTGAGAAAACTAACTGCAGCAACATTTTGAAATAAAAGCAAAATTAATCACCCCCGGCACTATATTGAATTGCGAACACTAGCAGTAGCTCTTAAAACTTGCGAGTACCATGCAGTTTTCTAAGTAGTCACTTGCATTATGCCATTAAATATCCTGTCTATTCCATTCTACACTGATTTGATATCGTAAACAGCAGCATGCTGTAGCTTTCCTTTTTTGATAACTACAGTGTAGGTGAATAAATTCGAGTTCTGGGAAATATAGCAAAGTTGACACCAAGCCCATAGTCTGGTAATTTAGCATTTGCTACAAACCTATTGGCTGGTTCTGGTATACTGGTATATAATTTATCCTTGCATGTATGACGATACAAAGTTTCCCTTTTTTCTCTAGTTGAAGATGCCTGCAGGTGGATCTACAGTTATGTGTAATATACATAAAACACTTATTATTTATTGATTTGAGCCTATTTGTAGTCTCCCACAACCACCAACACTGAAAGGAAAACAAGTATGAAGAAGTGGGAGATAAAAAAATAACCAGCCATAGATGACTGAACAATAACATCCAAGAGCAGTAAATTTATGTTTGAGATAACAATTCAAGGGAGGCAGTGTTCACAGTCGTGAAAATTCGGTGTAAATGAGATGATATCTCAGTTTAATGTACTAGTATCCAAAGCAGGATCCAAAAATCTTGAACATCGGCCTAACAAACGGATGACATAGGCAATACAAAAACAAATTAACAAGAAATCATTAAGATATTAAAGGAAAATACCAAGCTACAAAATTATACGCTTATTGTGGTGAAACGATGGTAGAAATCACACCATCAACTCTCGCGATATGCCGCGAACATCTGACAAATCAAGGAAAAGGCCTAACTTCAAGTTCGCTTTTGACGGCCGTTAAAACAGCAGGGCCACTTTTCGGAAAGTTCAACTATTAAACTAAAGTTTCACGCAAACATAATCCACAATACTGATCCCTGTTACCCCGCAAACGACCAAAAGAATATCCATGTCAAGCGTCGATGATAAACAAACATTTTCAACATGGTGTGATTTCCACTGACTAGTTTGAGACTTATAACCGGTCTAGATATTGCCCTAGCAGCTCCTAGAAAAGGTTCGTTTGATCCTCATGGTGAGCGCAGAAATCAGTCGAGAAAAGACAACCTACTCTCATCTCGCAACGAAAAATGTGTCCGCCATTGCTCCGGCTGAAACGACATTTGATTGGCCGAATACTGTCACGTGAACCGTGTCCAACACCGCCAGGGCACTTTTGGTAATCAAGAGGGCATGATTACTTAATGCTGATTGGCTGAACACGCCTGCATTAAGTTGGTTTCCCCCTTCAAACGGATTTTGAAAAGGAATTTCCCCGTGCTACTACCAGCGACGGCATAACGGTTTACCTTGAAAGTTGTCATTTGTACCAAATTTTGCCCTTTATGCAATAAACAAGTAATCGCACGGTGCTCTCGGCCAATTGAATCTCACTTCTATTTTCAAAGTTTTCCAAATTGCCCACGTCGCGACGAGGGCAATTTTGTGAAATCTTTGAAAATACTCGTGAAATTAATCCTTAATTGCGCTCGGGCCCATGCGATTACTTACACAAACTAGGAATAAAACAGCGGAACTGCAGAAAATGCTCTATTTAAAATTTTACACTCTTCTTTTAGATTTCACATTACTGGAAGAGGTGTTTTTCACTTATCTTTCCGTTTTTTTTTAAACTCAACGTTTGTATTTGACATTCCTCGCTGGTCATTTTCAACTCGCTTCGTCAAAATTACCCAGTCGAACCATTCCATTTTCGACTCGACGCTATGAATTATACTAAGCACTGACCACGGGAACACAGACCCCCCCTGGAGGCCCCTTGTTGTTGGAGTCTGTCAACACGTAGGTTACTTCGGTACTGACCAAAAGAATTAAGAAAACGAAATAGTCACTTGCCTTAAGAGTCCTCTCGGCAAACCTGAAACTGAACTAAGGACTGAGAACAAAGAATTTAAACTTGCCAAACATCAAACTCCCTGAAGAAAACCCAGTTAGTCTGGCTTTGCGTTACCAACACCCGTAAACACGATGTGTTCTCACTTTCATTGAAAGTCACTTCTGCTTTCCCGTGTTTAAAATTTGTAATTGTCCCAAACGCTGTACAAGCTTTAATTCCATTTGAATTTGCTTGCAGTTCGTTTTTATTGTTAAAACTTGCTTGCAAAACAGCCGACTGAAGGTAATCATGAGGAGCAATATAAGAACCTGTATCAACAAACACTTTACGTATAGACACTGCTGGAGTGAACTGGATAATAATAAAGTCATCTTTCTTGACATTCTTGGTCCAGAAATAGCCATAACCTTTGTTGTAAGCGTCTTGTGGATGTCCGTATCTAGACGTCATTTGGCTGCTGACAGTCGCCGAGGGATTCAAACCCTTGTATTTGAGATCGTAATTGTCAAAGTATTTTTCCCTTGATGCAATGGTATTACGGCCCTTGTTTTCCGCCAAAGAAGAACGACTTCCAATATGTTGAAAAAGGGAAGCTGGAGGAAAAATGAATTCTTGATGGTAAGGTCGATCATATTTAATCTTTCGCCAAAACGCAATCAACCAGTCCACGGGCATTTCGTCGTACATGAGGTAAAAATAAGAGGCAAGATTCTCCAGGTCGTGGGCGTGATAAATTTTGGCTACGTGTCCCATGAAGGCAGCGTCCAGAATGGGCCAATTTGTCTTAACAGATGAGATGAAATCACGGAGCTTGGGATAAAAGCTTGGCGCTGGAAGTACATCGTCTTCTAAATGAAGATAGTACTGCGAGTGACCGTGGCAATAGCACATTAAAAATGCAAAGTCTACGTTCTGCTTTGAGCGCCAAAAGATCCTCTGCGGATTATCGCCAAATTTCGTTTTCACGTTCGAGAGCGCTGGGTAAAACTCATTTGGTGCAAAGATTACTCGAATAAAACCTTGGTCGATATATTTCCTGAAACGATTCGACAACTCCGTCAAAGTGGCTAATTTAGCTGCTTCATCAAAGTCGGCGAGGAATATCACTACGAAGATTTCGCGCCTGTCCTCGTCATTCGTATGGTTTATCAAGCCTTGGATCGTTTTAAGAAGGTAGTTATTTCCACCAGGACGAGTAACTGATGAGATTCCAATAGTAAGAAAGCCTAAAATGGAAACAGAACAGGCTTCATTTTACACTTTCAAGACTTTTTTCTTGGAAGGGATGTATTTTGAGGGAAGTATAAAGCTAGGCACACACTAGAGGACTAGACGTAGGGACATGTCACAGCGACTTATCCCTTAGTGTGTACACACTAGAAAATTGACCGATTTGTGGGACTATTGGTCCCTGCGACTAGTCCCAGAAATCAAACCAGCTTAATTCGTGGGACTAGTCGCAAGGACCAAAAATGTGATCCCTGCGACTAGGGAACTGGTCCCGAAGCAAATCCCTGCGACTAGTCCCCTAGTGTGTGCCGACCTTAAGGCTTTAAAGGTTGACGACCAAAAACAAGCACGTGGACAGCGAAAGTGTCTCGTCACGCATTTTTCTGATCTACGAAAACAGCTACGAAGTTTGAGCAGCAAGACTATCAACGGCAGGACTGCCCAACTAGAACAGAAAAGGGTAATTAACTCCCTTACCCTTCATGTTCTCTTGACTAATGTTCATTGCACAGCACCATAGCTACATAGCACTTGCAATGTAATATTCTAATCTTACCTTTTCCTTCAGGGTAGTTTCCCAACCTAGTTATTGTGGAACGTTTCATCATCGTTTTCTCCAGGCAAATGGAAGGCTGTTTACCTGTGAAGATTAAGAAAAGTACTTAGTGACTATCATGTACCTTGACTCAGGTTTCAAACTGACTTAAGAATGAGAAAGAGGTGAGTAGAAAGTAGGCGCTGGGGAATGGACTATTTGAATTGAACGCGTCGTATCCTTACATACGGTAGTCAAAACCGATCTGTCCTCCAGAAGCGATAATAGTCTTTTTCTCAAGGCAACAAGCAAAAATAAAGAAACCGTTTGCAAGGACGTACAAAGACTTTTCTACGTTGCTGGATTTACAGGTGAAATGCTTTCATATGGTGATGTTGTGTCGTGGCTTTGAGTTTATACTAACATAGCATTGTCAAAGTACTCTGCAGATGCACTCGGCTATGACGGCTATCACAGCTACTTCGACAATGTTACGACGAAATTCATGGTCAATAACAGGACAGACACATGAAAAACTGACATCAATTTGTTAAATTTCAATATAAAAGCCGAAAAGTAGCTTACGACCCGAATGCAACTCGACACTGTTCACACTGGCCGCTTAATCACACGACTTGATATATTCAGATAATCTATCCATTTATATTGCATTCTTGAAACGGCTAGCAGGTTCAATAATCAAATAACCAATTCATTATTGCATTCTTGAACGACTGGCGGGTTCAATATTCAAATGATCAGTTCATTGATGTAATCTTGAGGGGTACGTTTCACTTAGTTTGACTGTAATACTAATACTAATACTGATACTGATACTGATACTGATACTGATACTGATACTGCTAATGATGATGATGATGATGATAATAATAACAACAATAAAAAGATAAAAAACTTTTTCCTCAAATGTCACTTATAGTAAAACAGTAAAAAACATTAAATTATTGAACACTTTCTTTAAAAAAAAAAAAAAACTCGTATCCGTGAGATATGATAATAATTAAACAACTCAAAAAAACCTATTTACAATTGTTTTAAAATGCGTAGTAAAAACAGTAAAAAAAACATCAATATATAGTTCCTTCAATGTTCTCAATTTCTGCATCTGTATTGCGGAAGTCAAATGATTTCCTTCTAGTGGATCTAGTTCCTCTGAGAAAGATTAATGCAGATCTCAATAGTGCAAATGAGGTTCTTGCTTTTATCCATGAGATTGTTTTGGCGTAATCCCCTCCTTTCCTGATAGCAATCAACTCTGCTAGTCTGTTGTGGTAGTTCAAGCACTCCTTTCCCATTCCGCCATAACAATAACAATAACAATAACAATGACAATGACAATGACAATGACAATGACAATGGCAATGGCAATGGCAATGGCAATGGCAATGGCAATGGCAATGGCAATGGCAATGGCAATGGCAATGGCAATGGCAATGGCAATGGCAATGGCAATGGCAATGGCAATGGCAATGGCAATGGCAATGGCAATGGCAATGGCAATGGCAATGGCAATGGCAATGGCAATGGCAATGGCAATGGCAATGGCAATGGCAATGGCAATGGCAATGGCAATGGCAATGACAATGGCAATGACAATGACAATGACAAAACATTATGTTAATTTATTGAGCACGGGTGAATTTGGTCCCGCCAAAGAGGAAGAAGAAACTTGGCCCTTCTTTCCCCACTGCAACCTGAACATATTGCATCAGATACTGCTGCATCGTCACTCTTCTACTTCTCGTTCTATTAACGGATTAGCTTTCCAAAATTAAAGTACCTTCGTCCGCCATACTGAATACTCTGCGTTTAAAACATTTCCCTTTGACGGACATACCAGACAGTATTCTCAATTAAGTTTGACACAATCGCGACGTGTGAAGACTAAACAGTCGCATGTCTGAATTGAATTCGAGCGTCGAATTGTATGGAACTTTTAGTTTACTCACCGAGAAACCGATTCCTTTTCGAGGTTTCCATCACGATATCTGGCAGTTCATTCTCTTGACCCGGATGATCCAGTGGCAATGGAGTGAACACGTTTACAAAGAGAGTCCCGATGGCGTAAACAGTGAAGAGCAAAAAGGCGAACTTTATAACAGATTTGTAATTAAATCTGTAAGGCATACTTACAACGGGTTGGCGTCCTTGAACTGCAACGGAGAAGATAACAGGAACATTATTTGCAACTTTGAGACACGCGCATTTTTGCAGTGTTTTTTAGGGATTCATACTAAACGTGAAGTAGACGCATCTCTCTGTTTAGAAGACTGAATATATGAAGACAGAAGCCGGTGATATGCCTCTGATAAAGACTATAATACCAGGTGCCTCAGAAATTGCCTATGGCAATTTAATATCAATGTTTAAACGGGCAACCCTAAAACCAGGAAACCGGAAACCGGAATCCACCATTCAAAGAAAACAAGTTCTTCAAATTTGCGAAAATAAGATGCTGTGAGCGCAGAACGTTACCTGCAGGACGATCGGTAAATCCCACGGTTTGCTACAAGAAAGTCACCACGATGATTGATGTAAACAGAGTTTATTGAAGCAAAGCGATGAGACGTTTAACTGAGCGATGTGTAACAAAGCGAAGCGAAGCGGTTTCGAAAACTAAAAAGTAAATAATGGAGTAAAACTGAATAATTTCCTAAACACATTCGTACAAATGCTCACTAACACAAAGGATCATAGCTTTCCTTGTTTCATTTACCGTACGTGCGAAAACATATCCAAAAAAAAAAACCACAAAAAGGCATCGTATGATTAAGAGGGGCCAACATAGGCTTTGTCCATCCCGCTTCCCATCACTTTTTTTTTTGCTTCATCCCGCCATCCCGCCCAACCAATCGTTTCCATCCCGATCCCGCCTGCATGTACTTGTCAACATGCAATTGATGTAAACGTTACTGGCAGACTAGTCTCATAAAATGGATCGAGACCACTTTGTACTGCTTTCGAACAAAAGGAACTATACCGGAAATAAGCCTGCAATGAAGTGCGGAGGGTCAAAATAGAATGACAACTGAAAAACGTCGGCCTGATGGTTTTCTAGTTTAGGCCTTTTTGTGTGAAGCAAGTGGTACATAATGCTTAGAAATCATCTATGTTCTTTGTGTTATTGAAACTCTATCTTTTACATAATTTGTAATTTTACTATTTGAATTTAGAGTTCGTAAAATTATGATAAGAAAAGAATATCAAAAAAAAAATGTGATACAACCCCTTTCCGCGAATTAAGTCAGAATGTGCGGAACGGAGAAGCTTATTTGCACCTTAAAATAATTTTTGAAATTTGGAAAATTTACTTACATTAGGTAGACCACACCGTTGAAACCATTCTGTGTGGAAGTACTTTATTTACCATGAGTCAGGTTTCGACATCTGGGTTGGCGATTTTGTGTGTCACCCTGATCAGGTCTGTAGATGGCTAACAGCAAATTGATAG
>JAHPZR010034814.1:0-40000 GCA_019787425.1 Platygyra sinensis
TTTTTTTTTTTCACAAGATCGGTTTAGACGAAGATCTTTTTTTTGTTAAGGAAATAATTCCTGTTGTTATACATAAAATATAGGTGGATAAAAATAAGTATCAGTTTCATAATCGGTAATATTGTTATAAACTGTATTGACTTGTTTCGGAGTGAAAAAGTCAAAGCAGTTGTATAAAAGTTTTGCACTCGCTGAAGCGGAAATAAATTGCTATAACGCGCGTTTCATTGGTTTTCTTTCGTTTGAAATACGACGGTATATGTCCAGCGACTTTACTCAGTGAGCATAGGTTCCTTGGAATTCCTCTCCATTAAGTTTCTTTCGCCAAACAGATACTGCTGTTGAAAAACTAGAGCTAAATTCTTAAAGTTAGCGAAATACTGTGTTTATAGTAATTTTATTTCGTCTTGTTAGGCAGACGTTAGCTACCCATAAATACTATGATCCGAATTTAAATTATATATTGCCACTCCTCTCTGTTTTAAAACAAGGTGCTAAACAGATCAACTTGGCTACATCGAATAATCTCATACTGCTTACCATCTTGAGGGAATGGTTCACCGAAAATTGTCTCCCTCTCTTGTGGTGTTAGTAAATTGTGCACATCCTCAATCCAAAACAGAACAATTGACGATAAGTAAAACTTTTTAGCATTGGATGAGTGTGAAAAATGATTAGTTTGCCTCCCAACGAAGACTTTTTCAAGCATGCAAATTTTCTTACCTCGTTTGAATTTGCTCCAGCCCGCGGAAGATTAAAAAGAAAAAAGTATATTGCGATAAACTGCGCGAACATTCTGCCTCAAGGCACGAGCAACGCTCTGGCTGAAGACCCGTTCAATGTAATCTCAGGATCACCGATCGCCGAGTATCTGTGCGTTTCCTGAGCTCATTAGACTTTCAAATGAGCCTGATATTTGCTACTGTTTTGATGTTTTTATTCCGTATTGATGGAGTATTGCTCGCAGCTACTCAATGATTTTGTCTCGGTCGGTTCCTCTCAAGTTTTCGCCATTAACGATCTAGATAAACAACGAATGCAATTAGAAAACTGATGCCGTCCTGCCTTTTAAGGATTCTCAAAGAGGTGTCTCCTCTCAATCTGCCACTTTAAACTTGATAACATCTTTCTTCAGTTCTTGTGCAACATGATAAAAAATAATAATAAAAAATAATAAAAAATCCGAGAACGATTCACCACGTAAACCATCTTACTGAAAACGGCACACTAAGTTCCAACTATTTTAAAACATTTTTACACCCCCACTTTTTATAAGTACCTAACTGCTGTAATGAAACAAAGAGAGATTGAAAGCTCCCCTGCCGGTTTCGGAATACTAAGGTAAACCGCAGCCACGCAAGCCCTCTCACCAATAAATCCATCTTGAGATGACAAAATGCCTTTGTTGACAAAAGTAATTTATTTCTGGGAAACGGATTTACAGATCTTTAATTGCAGCTTATGTGTTTTCGAATTGTTCGCCACATGAACGAAACTTTGATTTCACCGCCTGTCAAGAAAGTTGCTACATTTGACTTTTCCCTGTGTCCTCTCATGAAACAGCTTTTAACTTCTAAATTCTCGAAACTGCATTTAGATTCGCAAGAATAATCAGTGCATCGATAAAAGATAGGCAAAATATTTTTCTCTACTTAAAAATGAAGAGAACAGCATTTTTTACAACAACAAGGGAACCTGATTCAATCAAAAGTATTTTTTGAACTGTTTATTCTATTGACAGTTTTTTTGTCTTTCGGTAATTATCAATCGAATGCGATAACCTTCAGAGTAATAAAACCAACGTGTTGTCCTTCTTTGTTATATGTTTTGGTGGTTTCAGGGAAATAAATTTTCCGAACTCAAAATAATAAAAAAAGCCTTCAGTGAAAGTGTAAAGCTAGATTCATAAGTGGATATAAGTCCGTTTTGAAAATTACTGGGTTAATTTAGGTTACCTTTTTCTGAAAAGAAAACGTCCTTTGTCAAATCACCATATGATGTTTTCTCTATAAAATCATATCGAAGTTCATCTAATTACAAAGAGAACAGTTGCGACCTTGTTTCTTTCGCGCAAGGTTAACGCCCTTAAAAGTACGTTGACGCCCTTCCGAGCCAGTGTGTCCGTTGCCAATTCGTCTGGTTAAAAAACATTCTCATTCACATTACGCTGAACAAACCGGCTAAACTGCTAAAGAAGAATGTCTGAAATGAACAAAGGACTTTTAAACGATCACGCACGCTCGTCAAACGCGATGTTGCAGGAACATGTTTGATCGTTTTTTTGTGCGTAAAACTGGCGTTTTCAACCGATGGCCTAGATGAATTTTACGCCGTATTATTAACTCGCATTAAAAGTAATCAAATATTTAATTGTTATTTACTGTGTGGTTTATCCCGATTAGAAGAAAAACACAGAACGCCATTTTGCTGCAAGTGCTTTTGTAAACATACTAAGTCTTGTAACCGCTGATTCACTGATTAATTACTTTTGCCGTCTCCACGGCGCCTGAGGCACTCAATGACGACTAAACACAGTACAAGGAGATTTCTCGATAAGCCCTTGATTTTACTGGCGAAACTTTTGCGGCTATGGACTTGACGCATCGAGGTAAGTTCTTGTTTTAATAACAGGCCTCACCGAAAAATTCAAAATTATGTCGACTCGCAAGTGAAGTGTTTGCGATTTAGATGAACGAAATGGAAATGAAAGGTCAGAGGGACTAAAAGTTATTTTCAAAATACGCTGCATATTTTCATTTAATTCAAGGAAAAATATCACTTTTATATTCATACTCTCAAAATGCATGTAGTAAAGTTACTTTTTTAGTGAAGTGTCGATCAACTTTGTCTTAATGACCGCGAATCTGCTGATAACATGCTTAGTTTCCGTTAAGGAAATGATATTGAGCTGTTACGTACACACACGATATTGATTTTTAATTACTGGATATAGTTTACTTATCTAACCCCAAGCTACTTGAACGTTACGTTCTCGATACATACGATGAGATGTTCAAGCTATAATATACAGCACATCCGTCATATTGCAGGACAATAGATTGATATATCCTGTATAAGACTCCGAAGTCGTGAGATCATGCAGTCAATATCACCCAAATCCTTTTAATCTAAAGATTGCTCAAGGGCGTGTCATTTCCGATAACACCTTAAGTATTACAGTACTCCTAAGTAGTTCAAAGTTTAAAATTTTTTTCTCCACCTTCTTCCACTTTTGTTTTATTCGACTTAAATAGAAAACCAGCTTTGCAAGCGTGGGCGAATCCGTAAAAAATATCCAAAAATACGCGATGAATGAATGCTATGAATAGCGGCTAGATTTTGCCCGTAGCCTAATAAAGATCGTTCGCTGCTAAATATACTTGCCAAAATATCTTATCATTCTCGAAGAATTAAATGGCTTGATCAGTGTGGTATCAACAGATTATATTCAGGTAAAGAAAAATGGTGACTTTTTTTCAAAAATAAAAAGCGTTGATATTACTTAGTTGTAAAGATTTTTTAAAAACAATCTAGCCACTGGAAAGATCAAATCAATTACGAGATCAATTACCTGGTAGAGAAAAATCTTTTCCCTTTAAATCTTTAGATTCTCGCGGAAGAGTGTCGTTTAGACTTTTTCATCCCTTTCGCTCGATTTCGGCGTCATTTGTTTGTTTTTCAGTTTAACTACCCCTGTAATGGTAAATACTTTCGTCAGTTATCGATATTATCAAGTACAAACTGAATCCGAGTACAGCAGCCATGTTACTTTCAAAGAATCATGTTTTCGTACGTGCTCTGTCGTGTTATTCGGCTTTTAGAATCGCCGCATGCCCTGAAAACCTGAACACGACTCGCCGACGCGCTTTCCACATTGATGCGATTCACATTGATGCGTCACGTTCCCTGCCGCAGGCCTGCTGTCAACCGCCGCGCGAAAAGGAAGCTTAAGACGATTTTCCATTAACGGGAAATTTGCGCCTAATTACTCTTTGTCACGGAATCACAAAAACTATCTCAGCTGTTTGAAGTAATATAACTAACAAAAGAAGTAAAGGGGCAAAGCTGAAAGAGAAACTATTGTAAATAATGGGCAATATGACATTGGTTCTTATAGAACTGTTTTCTAAGTTATTTTCAAGGACTTTAATTCGAGTTTAAATAGTCGGTTTTTACAATCAGGAAAGCCGGCCATCAATTTAGCTTTAGTGTAACTGAATTTGAAGCCAGACTGGCTGTACTAAATTGATTTCAGTCTTTGAAAGCACTATGAAAGGTTATCGGTATAGTCTAGAAAAGTGACTTCCTTAATCGCTTCTCAGTTTTAACCTTTTAAGCCGCGGAGAATCAAAGAAAAATTAATAAACTGGCGCGCGCCGGGTGGAAGGAAGCAAACCGACAAAGAGGGTTCATCGACCAGAAGTCTTCTTCCACATGTTTCCCTTTGTTCCCGCCCAATACCTGACTTATTTCCCACCGATTGTGGAAACCTCACAGATATATTTTTTCAAATCACCGTTAAACTGCCAAGACTTACACACGTTCAATTTCTTCCTAACAATGGAATTTGAGTATTAGCAATGTTACATTTCATCTACTTTCGGTCTCATGTTTATATATTGTGGTGAATTTCTTTTGATGGTGATACCCTGTGATATCAATACAGCAAGAAAACACACCGTCAACCAGAATATACATTTCAAAATATCAATATCAATATACCATGAGAAGAACCTGATTTTACTCACTCTCCAACTTACCTTGCGTCTCTGTTTCAAAACGAATCCTCATGCAAAAATATGCAAATGTGTTTGATTTGCATAGGAATGAACCTGCCGGTGGCGGATCTAGGAAAGCCCCCCCCCCCCCCCCCTTATTTTAGGTGAGAAAAGAAGAAATGACAGAAGGGAGAAAAGTATGCAGGAAAGTAAATCAAAACCACTCCCCCCACCCCCTTAACTTGCCTATCAGTGTTAGGTTTCGAACGGAGACTCGTTTTGACACAGAGATAAAAGGTAACTTGGACAGTGGCCCACTGAATCATGATCGGAAATAAAACACAAGGGGAACTTCTGGCATTGAGAAGTAACAACGCTTTTATTGAAATAACACGATTTCCGACAACAGTTCTAACCAACGGACTATTTTCTTGTGTTGGCTGTTTTTTCGTTATCTGTGAAAAGGTGTTAGCTCCGATAAACTACTTTCCTATTATACTGTACAAAAATTACAACACGTGATCATCACTGCCAACTGATAAACTGCTGGCATTTTATACAGGTATATTACTTATTAAAAATTAAAAAACTTAAGGTTGACCTTTTTTCTCTCTACAAAAACATTACAAGAACTAACAAAACAAGGCTTCTACTTTTTTTCCAATTTATCCATGATTATGGTATTAAACAACTGCCCAGGCATTGTAAACAAAACAGTAACAAATTATGTTCATTTTCGTGACTACGAAAAGGTTACCAATTGCAACAGCATAATCCGTTAACGATACCCTGTTAGTTTTCACAATAAGTCGTGACTTAAACATTTTGCAAAACAGATCAACAACGAAATCTATAAACAACAAAAAAATATTAAGAAAACTTTTAAAATATTTTCATCAAACATTCAGCATGCACTATGTACAACAATGTAATTGGAGTAATTCAAAGAAAGTCATCTTCAAAGATTGATCACCCTATGGCCTGCTTTTCCCTTCATTCAGACATTCAGCCTCTGCAAAAAAAAATAATAAACGAGGAAATCACAAAGAAAATCTGGTAATTGTTAATCTTTAGGTGTGAATGAACTTTACGGAGTCGAACCTTCGTTTACCACGGTTTTCAGTTTCACAATATTCATTTTTTGATGGAGAAAAACTTGGTCTCTACTGTACAGGCAGAAAAAACAACGCTTATTATACCCCTGTAAACCAACAACTAATTTACCTCGATATCCTTTGTTTATTCCTTTTAAAAATGATTATAAATAACATAGCTAATAAATTAGGTTTATGGCAGAAAACAGGTTTTATACGTTCATTACAATATGGAGGTAGATAATAGCTCTTCAGTGATATCTGAACCGTACAATCAACTAAAGAGTTTTAAAGCTTAAGAAACATGCCTGCTACAGTTGGTTTTACCTTATTCTACCGGCGTAAGTCTCCAGTTGGTCATTACAAGGATTCTCCACGTTACAAGCCACATGGGTGGGTGGCTTGAAATCCGTGCATTCCTTTTCATCCACAACCTTAATCTCCCCAAATGTGTTTACTCTTCTACACTCCACCGTCAGAGACTGAGAGCCAGGGCCGCAAGAAGTTGAGCACTATCCACAAACATGACGTAAAACCAAAACAGAAGAGTTAATCAGGGTGGTGGTTTTATATTTGTTTTACGTCTAGAACAACAATTAACAATTGGTTCATGCTTTAGCGTGCACTATCGAGTTATGGAACACGCAGGAAGTTTGGAGAGCACGAAAGAAGCGTAAGAGTTCGCCGAGGGCAATTCTAGCTTCTTGAGTGCTCTCCAAACTTCCCAAGTGCTCCATAACTCGAAAGTGCACAGCTAAAAGCATGAACAATTGTTTTATAACATAGCCAGTGGAACTGTGCATAAAACCCTGAAAATCCGACGCGAAAAAAAGGACAATATCAGAAGCGATTGTTCGCGGTAAGCGAAATATTAAACAAAATAGCAATTGGTTTTATTTCAATTTTTCTGTTGAAAGCTCGAGTTTTCTATTTGACAGTTTTAAAACATACCAGCAGTTTGAAATTTATTTGGTTTAAACAGTGTCTTTCTGTCAAAAGTTGTTGAATTTTACCCTCCGACAGTAAAGCGAATCGACGGCGCTGATGCGAGTATCCTTTTTCCGTGGTTTTCTCTTTTTCTGCCTTATTTAAGAACTCTAGCCCGTGAGAAAAGGTCTGAAAATTGTGTTTGTTTTGGGATTAGTAGGCCGAGTCTCTCTTTCCATTATTGTAGCAAAAAAAAATATTTTTCCCCGCGCTGACAATGGCCGCTCGCGCGAAAAAAAAATTCTGGCAAAGCAATTTGCTCACGCCATCAGCGTGCACTGTCAAGATTTGGAGCACGCTTACGTATACTGAATTTGATTGCGTGGCTCTGCTAGCTATGTTATAATAACGAGTGTAGCACATTTTAACCGAGTGGGTTTTAAAAATAAGGATCTGATAAAGATAGCTTATTACCAGGCCAGCATGCTCAGTGTACCACTCTGCCGGGCATGGCTGTTTCCCACACGCCTCTTGGCTTGTTGGTTTGGGTTCCTTACATTTACTGTCTTTGACTTCTAACTCAATACCCTGTGAATCTTCCACGCAGAACACCTCACGGGATCTGACTCCATACTCGCCATCATTGCAGCTTTTCGTGCAGTCGGTCCATTCACCAATTTCCCACCTGGAAAGACACGAGTCGTGTCGTGAGAACGAATTGTCCGAATCCTCCACGAAAACACGCCGAACTTGCGTTTCGCTTACTCTTTTTAGGAAACTTGAAGGACTTCACCAGTTTTCTCGTTGGAACTGACCTAACTTTTTAGATCGCTGGCGCAATCATCTATGACTCTTACGAGATTTACAAACCGTTCGCACAACTTAAAATTTTTTAACGAAAATATCGACATTTGTTATATGGCAATTTAGTCTGGAGCAAATGAATCCCAGCGATGTGATTGGTTCTTTCTTAGTCGAGATTTTGCCATACGGGCACCTTCCTTCGAAACAGTTGTAAGCCGTGTATTTTCTTTGTTTTCGAGTGCCATATAATAAAGTGCACAATCGTGGACAGAAGTGCTTAGGACACTTACATGTAATTTAACGAATTATATGTGTTTTACTGAAGTTTGAATAAAGCGCCGCTTTTCCCCCAGTTTTTAAGATACGTTACTATTCCCTTTCCCCATCCAGGTAAATTGTATTCGCGTTTGGCGTGTGAACAACGGGGCCAAAAGTGCAAATTAGTCCCAAGACGTTTGTCCATGATCATCGCTTGTTGAGCCGTGCTGGGGAATACTGGCCATCGGACGTTTTTTTTTCTGTACATACCTTGGGCCATTTTTGTCCAGTACGGCGCTCCCGCTTGGCTAGTGAGAGGTCAGTATCAATGATATTTCAGTTATATACATGCTAGCCTTCACCACGATATGGAACGCCTATAGTCTCACCTCGCAGGGCATGTCTGGGTATTGCATGCCTTTGTTATGTCTTCAGGCCTCTTCTCTTCGCAAAACTGATCTCCGACGGCTGATTCATCGTCCTCTCGAACACAAACAGCGGTGATAACTTCAATTCCTGGAAATGTGATCAGAGAGCGGATATTTTAAACAAATTTCTTGGAAATTGTTATCGAGTACATTAATGCCAGCAATAATCCCCAGGCCCGACCAGGCCAAAGATGCGATTCCATCAAATACTTTGTTAAATCTTTTCAAGCTAGAAACTGTAACTTCTTCCCGTTAAACTTCCACCATTGGAGAGCTTGTTATGTCTTATGCCCGGGCTTATGTCGTTAAAATGTGCTCAGAGACTTGGAATACAGAACGTATTTGTGAGTCATATAGTTATGTTTAGAGAATTTTACTGTGCGATAAGAGTGTGTGCACCTGATAATTTACGACTAAGTATCCCTTCCAAACTTGAACAAAAACATTCTTGAAATGCAAAATTTCTTCAAATAATTTTACCTGCACCACCACCACCAAAAAAATACTTCTAAACAAATATACGCCAAGGGCTCAACAAGGTATGCTGCTTCAGTCGAATATAAACGATTCGGGAACTTTACGCAAACTCAGTTATAATAATGACTTGTGCCTACCTACGCCACATGTTACTGAACATTCTTGCGACGACATAATCCATTTCATTTTCGGTTTTTCTTCATCTCCACTTTGTCCTTCAGCCTCTCTAAGTTCTTTGTCTACTTCGTATATGTCACGGAAGAGATCTGGGAAGTAGCTTTCCGTACTGAGACTCCTCGTGTACTGGGTACCAGGCTTGACATATTGGTAGTTCACCTTGTATTTATTCGAATAATCGTACACTTCGTACTGTTGAGACAAAATTGAACCTTGTTCATACCAGAGCTCTGAAGACAAGTTAATATAGACTAAACTTGCACTTAAAAGAGAAACATCACAAATAGAGTGTATTTTGAATAACTTAGCCGGCCAAGCCTTTTAAACTTTCGTCTCATTGTTTCCAAACTTACAAACATCGTCAGTGTTTCATTTTAGATTTGCACTTGTTATTTGGTGTTTTTCTAGCTTAGAAATCCAGTGGATCCAGCAGCACACTAGTCAGTTTAGTAGCTCTTCCAGTAATTTTTCCCTTTTCACATTTCACTTCAGTGACAATGCAATTAAGGTTGATGTCCTGCTATCAGGCCAATGTTTTGGTTTCCTTGTCAACACACCACAAGAAATTTGTCTGAATTATAACGCATATTATAGGCACCATTACAGTTCTTGCTAGAACGGTTTGAGATCGAACAGAGTATGGCGCGACCTTCAAGTGCTAGTTGATCAAATTTTTATCCCTTGAAATGGTTTATAACATAAAATTCCGCTAAAGATTTAAAAAACCGTGCTACGTTGGTCTTGGATATATTAAAGTTTAAACAATGTGTAAGAATTGCGAGGGGTGATGACGTTAAACACTCAAGTACTACAGCTATGACAATTTCCTTTCCCATGGCAGTCCACTCTTTTCCAGATCCCTTTGACCTGATTTCAGTATCTTTGTGATTTTCAGCTCACAAAACATTAAACAAGGTCAAAATCTCGACCTAACAGATGAGAGACACAAAGGTCAATATGGAACGCGCAAGGTGGCCCTGTAACCCAGTATGTTGCCATGATAACAAAATGTTAAACTTACATCGTGTAGCACCTCTAGTACAATCTTACTACAAAGAATCAAACATTTCTGATACAGATTTACTGAGATATTTCTTTTTATCATATTTCATCAAAAATTTGGTTGAGTTTATGACGTCATCAGTTGGCTAATTTGCACATTTTAAAAACTTCAAGATCACTGGAACGAAAGGAGATATTTCAAAATAGTAAACGGCATTTTTCTTTCCGTACAAACTACTTTTTGAAATGTCTTAGATAGGAAAGATGCGGTTTTCGTCATAGTAGTAAATTCGAATCTCTTCAATGAACCAGTTAAGGCGACGAGTTACGAAGCCTCCCTGCTTCTGATTAAAGGGGCTCAGTCACGGTTGCACGATTTGAAAAGTTTAGCTAAACTTTTCAATTTCGTTGTTTGCAATCCGTGTCAATCTTCTCCATCCTTAACCATCCTTGTTTCTTTATGGTTTATTATCGTCTCTTTGATGTTTTTCTATCTTTGTAAAGTATTATTTTCAGGTTTCCTTCAATTTAACGGTAATTTTGTCGATGCTCAAAATAACTCAAAAATACCGTGACTGAGCCCCTTTAAGTTCTAGTCTCCTAGTTTTACTTGGTACTTACCAATAAAGTTACACTCTCTTTAAGAGGTCCTTGAGCAGTGATAGTTTCTTTCTGATTTTGTTTCGTGAACAGGAACGTAGTTCCAGCCCCTATGATCTCCTTTCGCTGAACGCCAAGAGAGTTAATAATATAATTATAATCTGCGTCCTCCAAAACTGAAACAAGATCAAATGTAATTAACATCAGCTCTTTAGCGTAGTACAGTTGCTCAGAGTTGCAACATGGTTTGGAATGGTTAGCTAAACAGGAACTTTGAAGAGCACAGTCACGTTATTTTGAGTTACTTTGACCATCGACAAAATTATCTTTAAAGTGAAGGAAGTCTGAAAATAATACTTAAATAAGATAGAAAAAACAACCAAAGAGATAATAATAAACCATAAAGGAACAAGGATGGTTAAGGATGGAAAAAATTGTCACGGATTACAAACAACGAAATTGAAAAATTTAGGCTAAACTTTTCAAACCGTTTAACAGTGACTGCGTCTTTTAATTACTATTGACGGAAGAAAAGCCTTCGAGAAGCGCGAATGCAAATTATGGTTAAAAAGTATGAAAAAAAATTGTCAGGAAATCAGTTTAATAGATAGTCTACGTTTATACAAGGGAAGGAAAGTGAAAGGAGTAATTTTTTTCAAAAAAGGTAAACAATAGGGGTACTTTTTTCTGTCAAAATGATGTATAAAAGAGGAAGGAGTTGAACCTCTTAGACACATGTTTGTACTTACACAAACTGTTCTCGGAAGCAGTCACTTCTTCGATTTTGATATCTCGTGCTCCAGCTGGAATAGTACCGATCACCGCATCGTACTCTAAAACGGAAAATTGATCAGTACCTTTAAGAGGGTTCAACTCTCGATCGCTGGAAATATCCAGACCACGAGTACTCTTCGGAGGCTTCGTGGTCATCAAAGGCAGATCTACGGGAGGGGTCCAGAGGGGCCGGCCTCTTCCCCCATATCTTCGGTAAAACCAAAAATCGTAGAAGGAAGAAGAGACGGTGGGGCAAGCAAAACAAAACTACCCCTCCCCCCCCCCCCCCCCTCTTAGCTCAAGGTACGGATCCGCCAATAGTCATGCAACAATGTAAACTTCCGGAAGTAACAAACCTGATTACTGACTGGGAAGGCTAGTCAGATATCGCAAAGTGTCTGTACTACATAACGCACTGCTATAAGTCTGCTTTAACAATATCTCAGTGCGCTAGTCGAGTTTTCAATTTAAATTTGAAGAAACGCGTTCCTTTTAATGCGCTCCTGTTAAAAATGATACAGAGTTTTCAGTTTTTATTTGAAGAAAAGTTCCTAGTGTTAGTACGTTCCAGTTACTTGATTAAAATTCTACGGGTTCTAGAGCTGACGTAGCAGCAGTTGATATTTAACAACGCTCAGGGGATGGTTTTTTCTTCATCAGCCGTGAAGAAAAACACCCCTCTATCAATTTGGGACGTTTAGGGAGAGGGCGTGGCCGAGTGGTCAGCGCGTAGGACTCGCAATCCAGTGGTTCTAGGTTCGAATACCGCTCTGACCACTTTCTGGATTTGTTTGACAGTGGCCCTGAGTTCAGATCCCTGGCCACGCTTGTAAATAGCCAACTGGTTTGCCTCCGGCCAGTTGGAGTTCTTAACAATGCTATTTTCAGTTTGAATTATTTGTTTCAGTTGTTTGCTCGGCCCCACTAGCACTTGTGCTGTAAGGGAAAATATTTTTTTAAAAATGATGTAATTAAAAACTACTTGCTATCAACTGTTGGGAACCTAAGAACCTAAGTAATATATGACGATTAACTATTATTTATGATTATCGGCCGTTTGTCGGACGACAGTTGGCCGACAGACAACCGTCAGGATTTGCCCTTAGTTAAAATTAAAGAACGAGGAAGAAAACAAATGAATGTCTTAGTTAGTTACCGTCAAACCCGGGTTTTTTGTTGTACATAAACTTCTCTAGTTGACCGCTGGCTGTTGGTGGCTTGGTCGGTTTCGGCTTTTTGTCTGGTTTCGGCTTTTTGTCTGGTTTGGGCCCTTTGCCTGGTTTTGGTCTGCTGCCTTGGTTATCACCCCCTGAACAACTCGAGCCATCCCGTTACATATTCCACAGCGGTCTGTTTTTGCTCTTGAAGCGATAACACCATCGCATCCAACAGTCTGAAGAAACAGATATCCACAACTGTTATCGCTGCCTGAATAGTTCTTCCTTATACTCACAACAAACGTCCCGGCCTTATCATTGTCTCACCTTATTGAGAAGAGAGTATACTTAACTACTAAAATACATCTGCTGGAAACAAATTCCGTAATCGTTATTGCTGCCTGAGCAAATTGGCCTTGTTCTCCCTTCACTCAACTAGCTTCAATTCTTTCCTCTTTAAGGAAAAGTTCATTTAATATGACAGGGGGGATGAAGATATTGAGGGGGGCTCCGAAAATTTTTACACACCCGAAGGGGGGGCTCTGAAAAAATTGTTGGGCTAGGAGAGGGGCTCTGAATTTTTTACTACCAAAGGGGGGAAGGGGCTCCTAAAAAATTGAATCGCTAGCGAGGGGGGCTGCTAAAATTTCAAGCTTCGAGTTTCAAAATCTTTATCCCCCCCCCCCCCCTGTCATATTAAATGAACTTTCCCTAAAAACAACGGCTCAACCTGAATTGCGCGAACATGCCCATTCTTATGATAAGGCTTTACAGAGACCGGTTTGGTTGATAACTGTGCTCGATGAATCAACACCAAGCAGTACTCGGCTGATCAGACACAAAGTGGATCATATAGACTTATCCATATTTCAAGTTAGCAATAATGTTGCATTTTGAGCGCTAGTCAGTACCTATCTTTTGATTTGCCTTCGATCAGGCAAGCTCAACCTCAGCTCAGGAATTACGCGAGGGAACCTTCAGACGGTCGGACTACTTGCGCAGGCTGTTTCTGCGCTCCAAGTTATAATCAGGATTTACCTCACACTGTCCGTTAACACATAGGCCACTGTTTGGCTTGTCAGTGCATGGAGTTCCATCTTTAACGTTTCCAAAGGTTGTGGTGTCTCCTTCGGTTGTAGCACAGTTCAGGACGCACTTAGCTTTTCCTAAAAACAGAGTCCTTCGGAAATAAGTAATGTACGTATATCATTGGTTAAACGATAATATATGTGTTCATGTTTTTGTTTTGGTAAGAGTAAGAAATTATTTCTAGGAAAGCAAGCATTAGCCAAATGCGTCATCCAACGGTAACTCACCTCTCCCGGTACAAGATAAGAAAATTAATTTTTTTCCAGATTGTGTAACACGAGGACTTGAAAAAGTTATACGCATGTTTAGTCGATCAGGTCATCAGCCAAACTAGAATATAGTACTGCACTTTTCAGTTAGCTTTTAAGGAAGAAAAATGGTAAAGTACCAACGGGAGAGACTGAAAACCAGCAGAGAAGAGAAAACCACAAGTAGTTTAGGGCAAATGAGCATGATGAGCACACCTGGAACCGAGACTGCATGTCGTGGGATAAAATATCGGAGATGTGCGTCACTGACTCTTCACTTTCTCTGAGGCATGGGACCCAGTGAGACAGCGCCACTCCGTTATTTACCATGTTTGAGATCTTAAAGACCATTTTTTGATATTTCTTGTTCTTTGAAAAAGTCTGCACAAAAACCTGAAGCCAGTAGCTCAAAGGACGGATAACACTAACCACTGACGAAATCACTACCTAGAAACTGGTATGGCAAAACGAACTGCACTATTCACTGGATAGTGCTTTATTTGTCAAACCTGATGAGTAATATGGGTCATAAATCCAGTCGTATGTCACTCCTCCTCCAAACTGGACGTTTCTTTTTGCTTTACACTGTTTCATCCTTGGATGTTCATTTGGTCGACATTTCTGCAACAGAAATCCAGCTGACGTGAGCCTAACATCACTTGTATATATACCACCTACGATCCATAGGCAAAAAATTAATATATTTCTCCTCTTAAAAGCACCACAGAAATCCAAAAGGAACTATCGAGAGGTCATTCCATCGAGTTCTTCAGTAAATGAAAACGTCACTGGTGTATTATTTCCACTGCCATTTTTTGTTATTTGATGGACCCGATCAATTCATTGTCACGCCTGGTCAAATAAGGACCCATGCAAAGAGCACATTTCGCTCTTGCGTACTTTTATGCCGTGTATTTGGTTTGTAGTAACTTCATGTATTATTTTCTATTACAACTTTTGTAGAGACAAGAATGCAAGAGCGGAGGACTGCGGAGATATACTAGGTGAGTAGACCGGTGATTTGTGGGTAACCTGACGTAAAATATTTAAGTCCCAACTCGGCCTCTAATAGACGTCAGAGTCTTACCGTTATTCACATTCGCGCCTGCGTACACCCGAATCCTGGCAAAATGCTTGGTAAAGGTCATCTGGATGAAGCCTTCCGTTTAAAAGCAGTCGTTTAAAACCTACGGATTCTTGATAATCTTTTATAGCAGCCTGATGGGAAACTCGATGCTTCCTTTTGATTGACTGATTCAAAATTGGCACTGAGGTGCAAATTAATTTGAGCGCATTCATAATTTCCCCAGTCATATAATAAATGAGTAATCCCATAAAAAGACAGCAATTAATGATTTGCACTACTTGTGATATGAAATGTGAAATGAAATATGATATGAAAGTTTCAAATTACACTCGCCTAAACGCTCTTGCAGTTTTTAGAAAATTTTCAAGTATGACGCACTCGCAGTGTACTTAAATCCTCAACAGCACTCGCTATACTTTATACTAGTAATAGTTCACACTAAACCTCCCCCTGCTTCTATTTCATACGTCAAGGGTATAAATTTTTTAGAAAAATTCTACTGCTTTGAAGGAAACTATTATTTAACGTATGAACTGAAATTTTATATTTTTTTGTAAAACTACATCACTCATGCTAGTAACTTAGGCATCTTATCATAAATATGATCCAAAGAATAAACGTAACTAAACCGACACATTCTGAGTGATCTCAGTAAGCCATTCTATCACATCATTGATACTCTTTACATAATACTCTCACGAAGTGGTCTGGAAAAAAAAATTTCAAACCACTCTGTTGTTCTAGTTTGATACTGAAACAAATCATTTGCGGTCTTGATGTGCGAGGACTCTACGAGCAAACATAATTATCTCAGTCGAAAGCAGAACAGAAGTCGAGATTTATTTTCCGAGATGTAAACAGAAGTATCGCAAATATACAACGCTTGGATGCAGGAGACCATGCAACAAATAATTATAATTAAACTGCTTGGCTTCTTACTGCCGGATCTCTTGATCAAGAAATGCTCGTACCAGACGTCACTCCAAGTGTTCTAAAACCAAGTACAGTATCGCGTTACAGTCGCTATATATGCAAATTAGAGTCAAGCGTTTTGTCCTCAATGAAAACGCCGCAAAACATTTACCTTTACATTTGGATCCCTGCCAGTCAACCCAGCCGTCACATGGGCTCTACGCCACGTGAGATTACTCAGTAAAAATAAGCGATCCAAATAAACGTGATCTTTATATGTGTGGTGTTTGGGTCGAGTCTGTCCACCCCGTTGCTTATTTATGTCCGGCAAATCAACTTCTGTACCAAACAGTTCAATCTGGTACTGCTGAATAACCTTTGAAATCAAGATATAAAGAAATCACTGTGATGACAGATACCAGCCTTAAAATATATTTTGGCAAGATCCTCTCCTCCTCTTGCAGCAAATAATATCTTCCTCGATCTCCTCCTCGTGATCGTGGTTGCAAGAATTACCCATGTGGCATTGCCTTGCGAACTGACTGAAAAATTAACCGGGACCACCGTGCGCGCCTAGTTTCATCAAATCGGGATTGATTCGCATACTACACCAATATTTCACACATTCTTTATACGTATACGCGGGGGGAGACTATAAGCCTCCTCGGTTTTGGCCTCTGGGTCAAAACCCTGCGGGGCAATAACAACGCAACAATTGCTTCACCTATCTTTTTGGCGGGTTTAGGGCTAGCAGACTTGAAGGGAATGTGCAAACAAGACACAAGTTGTACTCTGAACAAAGACACTGGATTGGGAACTGCGTTCACACTAGCTCATGAAACAGCTCATAAGTGAGTCACAATTCACGCTAACTTTCATGCACTCTATGCACTCAGTCAATCAGCTAGTCAATTAATGAGTCAGTCAGTTAGTCAATCAGTCAATCAGTCGATCAATCAGTCAGTCAGTCAGTCAGTCAGTCAGTCAGTCAGTTAGTCCAAATCAGTCAATTAGTCAGCCAGTCAATCAGTCAATCAGTCGATCAATCAGTCAGTCAGTCAATCAATCAGTCAATCAATCAGTCAATCATCCAATCGTTCAATCGGTCAATCAATCGATTGATCAGTCAGTCAGTCAGTCAGTCAGGCCGTCAATCAGTCGATCAGTCGATTAATCGGTCAAACAGTCAATCAGTCTGTCAATTGTTTCAATTTTACGCGTAGCGCCTTTACGACTGTAGATGTTTATGTGAAATAGAGCTTAGAAAGTGTCACTGAAAGAGAGACCGCCATTGAACGCTCAAAACTTCCGTAATAATCCGCTGTTAAATGTTTACTGTTCACTATTAGTTTGGGTGCTGAACACGATGGAGAAAGCAACAAATGTAACGATGGTGTGTATATCATGGCAACTAGAGCAAGTGGTAAGCTGACGGCGTTTGATTGGTCACCATGCAGCAGGAATTATGTCACAAAGTTTCTGCAGTAAGTATGCATTGACAAAACAATATTATAACGTAGAGACAGTTCAAACGATCGATTGAATTTTGACTAGTTTACGTGAAGTGCAGCTTTCTTAATTAATTTTTTCTTCATTAAGTTCAAGAGTACTCAGCTCTCAGTAAAGTATTTTGTGTTAAAAGAATTTCAGTTGGCTCCCATGTTCTGAGTTAGTCAAGATGAATGATGAATTTGTAGAAAAGAAAAAGAAAAACGAAGGTGAAATGAACGCAGGGTTAAAGTATTTCCTTAAAAATTGAAGTGATTCTCTTCATTTTAGCATATTTTTTTCTGCGGCTTTTCACAAACATTGTCAGAAACAAAGAGAAGAGTACGAAAAAAGTCTTTATTCAAGAATTACAAACTATACCGATAAATTTTCTATGTAAACAATTTACGTTAAAAAGTAATCTAACCTTCCTCGATTGAATCGGGAGCAGTCCCCAGCTCGCCACATAAAATTATTTTAGAGTCCTTTTTTTCAGAAATTGGAGTACTTATATTTGCTTTCTCTCAGAACTAAACAGTCTGGATGCCTTAATGATGATGCAAAGAACGCGGTAACTATACCGAAAGGCTTACCGGGACAGCTTTACAACGGAAACGATCAGTGTGTGCGCATGTTCGGTGCTGGATCACGTGTCTGTGATATCCCGGATTTAAAGGAGGTAAAGTCATGGCTGTGAAATACTGGGCAACTTCGGATAGCAGTACGAGTATGAAATCGAGGCGATTATGACTCCGAGTTGCAATCCACTTACCTTACCAGGAAAGTGGCCGATGAAATGAGTTGACAAGCAGCAAAACAGCTTTGTATAAGTATTATAAACCTTGGTACTTCGCTCATCCGTCCGTTCAAAAAGAGCAACGCGTTGACAGCCTCTAAATTATACGTAGACTGAATAAAGTGAGCTAGGAAGGCGACTTTTTTCATGAATTTAACAATCATTTATATATTTTGCCTAATGCACTGAAGAAGACTTTAAGACGTTACAGGCTTCATCTTGTTGAACAGTAGTCCAGTCCTGAACTCTCCTTTCTTCCCGCCCATGTAGGGGCTGAACCCGGGCGGGCGAAAGAAGAGTCCAGGATAACTTGCATGCGCATGCTCAGAACAAACCAATCAAAAATTACCAGGTCCCAACCACGCCGCTCGCGTCAATGTGTCGCGCAATGCTTTTTCAGCTCGCGCTCTGAAAGAAAACATTTTCTTTGACGTTGGTATTGTCGTAAAAACATAAAAACGTAAAAATCGAAATATGGTTTATCGTGGTCTGTACTCTTATCGACAACGAGTACGCATCATTACTCTTTTCCCAAACATTTTTTCCGTATTGTTTCTGTATGTTGAGCGATTTTGCAAGAGTTTTTGAAAGGAAAGTCTGACGCGTACAAGTAGCTCATTTGCATAATGCAGCGCGTGCACTTTCAAGTCCGAGTCGGTGTTTTCAATTGTCAACAAATCTTGGAAAGATTTCTTTCGTTATCTTTTGATATTGTGATAGAAAACAAATCGAATGTGGTTTAGCGTGGCACTGGTGAAATTCCACTGATTTGGGATTAATTGACATGTTTTTAATCAATCTGAATGCAGAAATTGTTGCTTGTATTTTATCATTCAGAAAATCGCGCCACAAGCCAAATCTGGAAAGTACTTCCAAATATGGTTTTTTCCCCGATTTGGGGGGGGGGGGGGGGGGAAATGGCGGCGTTCTGAGCATGCGCATGCAAGTTATCCTGGACTCTTCTTTCGCCCGCGCGAAGAAAGGAGAGTTCAGGGACTGGACTAGTTTGAAACAGTTATGAGATGGAACCCGTAAGCAAATTAATCCTTGTCTCTGTTGCAATAGAAAATGTGCGTCAACTTACATTGTGAAAAGCCTGATGGTTACTGCTCCTCGAACGATGAACCGGCTGCTGGATGGAAACAGAAAATGCGGCAAGGGGAAGGGTATCGAAAAAAAAAGGAAACCTTGCCCAAAAGGATTCATTTATTAATGTGATCATCAGCTCAAGCGTTGATACACAACACAAGCAAAGGTTCTGAGGCCGCTTCCTCATTCAAATTAAACAATCTAAACATTTTTCTCGCAGCTGGGACATGAAAACCTTAAACTTACTTCTCAAACTCATTATATAACTCATCAAGTTAAAAGAAAGAAAATCACAACCGTGAAGGAGGTTTGGATTACCAGTCTTAATTAGCATAGATTTTGACGATTTTACTCTCGTTTACTCCTTAGTTTTTGTTCCGACTGAGAAGATAATCAAACACTCGAGACAGTGTTTCATCAGCCATCCGAAACAACCTCGAATTTCGCCAAAAAATACTCCCCTGCGCGTCGTATTTTCAACTCTCTGGCTTGGTGTTGGATATCCCGATGAAACACTTTCTCTCGTGTTGATATATTACTTGAACCCTGGAAACTTAAGTCGGTCTCAGTTAGATTTCCCTGCATCAGTTTTACATTTTTGAGAAAACTGAAAATACGCCTACGTACAATTCAGCTCCTGTAAATACGAGTAGATAGACAGTGTTCCATCTATATAGTAGTGTTAATTATTCTCGGAGGTGATTAAATTCCGTGTTTTAAATTCATTATTCATGATTTTTTCCAGTGGTGTCAGCAGTGGTCGTTGTGTTCCTGTTGGAAGCAAGGATACCGGGATGTGGATGGAAACTGGGGGGACCTGGAAACCCTGGAGCTCGTGCTATCCTCGCTGTGGGGAAGGACTTAGTGTGAGAGTACGCGAGTGCGACAATCCAGCGTGAGTATGAAATACCATGGTATATCTAAGGAATAGGTACAGATTGGGCAAACATATATTAACGAAGAAGTCGAAGATTTTTTGATTTTATTGTTGAGATTCTTTGTTACTCTAAATGGTATCATGTCGGCATGGTGCAACAGACGAACTTGTCGCGTAGCAACGATACCGGCGAAAATTGCGGGCTCACTAAATTGCCACCAAAGACGCAGGCTTACAAATTACGTCAGATGAGTTTACTGGGTTGGCACTCCAGCAACGAGGCTGTAACTAAGAACATTTTTTTCCTGTTACGTTACTTCGCTTTTTCCCCATTCTTTTTTTCTTTCATCGTTAAATTTTCCTACCTAGTTTTTTCCTACCACCTTTCTAACATGAATTTATGCAAGTGCTTAAGGTAATTCCTTAGTATTGCATTGCGCATCCCTACTGCGCACGATTTTCACGTCATCAGCGCACGCACACGAGCGCGTGCACGTGCAAAACGTAAGAGATTTCCCTCAAACTAAGCTCGATAACGCAATAAATTCTCCTCATCTCTTAAACGAGCACGGTGACCCCCGATTTTTATTTCAGGTATTTGCTAAGAATAGTCTAATGAATAACATATTTGAAGGGGAAAAAAAGTTTGATAGTAGAACATGAATTATTTTTGGAAAATAGTTCCCAACTGAGTGTATTTTGGCCAAGGCAAGGACTTCAAGTTAGCCACGAAACTGTCCGAAAAAGTGCAATATCACCGTAACCAGTCAATCAGAAACGGCTTAAATGAAGCAATACTGCTTATGTCAATAAATGAAGCTTTACTTTCAAGACAAAATTTTGTGTCTTTCAAGTAACCAAGATTTAATTCTGTATGAAGGTGATTCGAACTTTTACGCGCAACCAGTAAAATACCCCATTTTAAGAGCCTGCTGACGCGTAAACAAGCCCGGTGACCCCATTTTTTTATTGCATTTTTATAATGTTCATATCATGAATGTTCATTACACCAAGTTTCAAAAAAAGTTTGATAGTAGAACAATTTTCAAGGGAATTACCTTAAAGAAATAACTTTTATAAATTATTTTCAGTCCCAAGGGAAGAGGAAAACTATGCGAGGGGAAGGAGCAGAATACAAGCTGTGTAACAATGCGGTAATTATTGCATCTTTATTTGTTGTATTTAATTCTGTGTTGTTTTGCAAAAGATCTAAATAGAACTGAACAGGCTGACAATGATTTTATGAGAAATGTGCTTTAAGATAAAGGGTGTACATTGTACAAAAGTTGTAATAGAAAATAATACTGAAGTTTACTACAAACCAAATACACGGCATAAAAGTACGCAAGAGCGAAATGTGCTCTTTGCATGGGTCCTTATTTGACCAGGCGTGACAATGAATTGATCGGGTCCATCAAAATAACAAAAAATGGCAGTGGAAATAATACACCAGTGACGTTTTCATTTACTGAAGAACTCGATGGAATGACCTCTCGATAGTTCCTTTTGGATTTCTGTGGTGCTTTTAAGAGGAGAAATATATTAATTTTTTGCCTATGGATCGTAGGTGGTATATATACAAGTGATGTTAGGCTCACGTCAGCTGGATTTCTGTTGCAGAAATGTCGACCAAATGAACATCCAAGGATGAAACAGTGTAAAGCAAAAAGAAACGTCCAGTTTGGAGGAGGAGTGACATACGACTGGATTTATGACCCATATTACTCATCAGGTTTGACAAATAAAGCACTATCCAGTGAATAGTGCAGTTCGTTTTGCCATACCAGTTTCTAGGTAGTGATTTCGTCAGTGGTTAGTGTTATCCGTCCTTTGAGCTACTGGCTTCAGGTTTTTGTGCAGACTTTTTCAAAGAACAAGAAATATCAAAAAATGGTCTTTAAGATCTCAAACATGGTAAATAACGGAGTGGCGCTGTCTCACTGGGTCCCATGCCTCAGAGAAAGTGAAGAGTCAGTGACGCACATCTCCGATATTTTATCCCACGACATGCAGTCTCGGTTCCAGGTGTGCTCATCATGCTCATTTGCCCTAAACTACTTGTGGTTTTCTCTTCTCTGCTGGTTTCAGTCTCTCCCGTTGGTACTTTACCCATTTTTCTTCCTTAAAAGCTAACTGAAAAGTGCAGTACTATATTCTAGTTTGGCTGATGACCTGATCGACTAAACATGCGTATAACTTTTTCAAGTCCTCGTGTTACACAATCTGGAAAAAAAATTAATTTTCTTATCTTGTACCGGGAGAGGTGAGTTACCGTTGGATGACGCATTTGGCTAATGCTTGCTTTCCTAGAAATAATTTCTTACTCTTACCAAAACAAAACATGAACACATATATTATCGTTTAACCAATGATATACGTACATTACTTATTTCCGAAGGACTCTGTTTTTAGGAAAAGCTAAGTGCGTCCTGAACTGTGCTACAACCGAAGGAGACACCACAACCTTTGGAAACGTTAAAGATGGAACTCCATGCACTGACAAGCCAAACAGTGGCCTATGTGTTAACGGACAGTGTGAGGTAAATCCTGATTATAACTTGGAGCGCAGAAACAGCCTGCGCAAGTAGTCCGACCGTCTGAAGGTTCCCTCGCGTAATTCCTGAGCTGAGGTTGAGCTTGCCTGATCGAAGGCAAATCAAAAGATAGGTACTGACTAGCGCTCAAAATGCAACATTATTGCTAACTTGAAATATGGATAAGTCTATATGATCCACTTTGTGTCTGATCAGCCGAGTACTGCTTGGTGTTGATTCATCGAGCACAGTTATCAACCAAACCGGTCTCTGTAAAGCCTTATCATAAGAATGGGCATGTTCGCGCAATTCAGGTTGAGCCGTTGTTTTTAGGGAAAGTTCATTTAATATGACAGGGGGGGGGGGGGGATAAAGATTTTGAAACTCGAAGCTTGAAATTTTAGCAGCCCCCTCGCTAGCGATTCAATTTTTTAGGAGCCCCTTCCCCCCTTTGGTAGTAAAAAATTCAGAGCCCCTCTCCTAGCCCAACAATTTTTTCAGAGCCCCCCCTTCGGGTGTGTAAAAATTTTCGGAGCCCCCTCAATATCTTCATCCCCCCTGTCATATTAAATGAACTTTTCCTTAAAGAGGAAAGAATTGAAGCTAGTTGAGTGAAGGGAGAACAAGGCCAATTTGCTCAGGCAGCAATAACGATTACGGAATTTGTTTCCAGCAGATGTATTTTAGTAGTTAAGTATACTCTCTTCTCAATAAGGTGAGACAATGATAAGGCCGGGACGTTTGTTGTGAGTATAAGGAAAGAACTATTCAGGCAGCGATAACAGTTGTGGATATCTGTTTCTTCAGACTGTTGGATGCGATGGTGTTATCGCTTCAAGAGCAAAAACAGACCGCTGTGGAATATGTAACGGGGATGGCTCGAGTTGTTCAGGGGGTGATAACCAAGGCAGCAGACCAAAACCAGGCAAAGGGCCCAAACCAGACAAAAAGCCGAAACCAGACAAAAAGCCGAAACCGACCAAGCCACCAACAGCCAGCGGTCAACTAGAGAAGTTTATGTACAACAAAAAAACCCGGGTTTGACGGTAACTAACTAAGAATCATCATCAAGACATTCATTTGTTTTCTTCCTCGCTCTTTAATTTAAGGACGTTTCGCGCCCAAAAACTTCCCACGCACAGATTTTTTTTAAACTTCGTCTGCAGGTAGAAAATGATAAGTTAAGATTAAAAACGTAAAAAAAATCGGGGGTCACCGAACTCGTTTTGAAGATAAGGCGTATCACAGATCATAGCATTTCTAGGATTTCCAGTCATTTGAGGCGATTTTGCTCAGATTCATTACTATCGGCATATAGTTAATTTGAAGAATCATATCTAAGTTATGTGTGTTTAACACAGCACATATAGGCCTATTTGATAGATCTTTGCTACATATGTCAATAAATCAGCTAGAATTAGTCTTAAAAAATACAACTTCTAAGTTACGCACACCTGTATCCACGTACAAATTCGACCCTATTTGGATAGCATATGAGAAATAATTAAAACTTCCCACGTACAGATTTTTTTTGTTTTTTAGTATAATGGAAAGAATCAGAAAAGGAAGTGATCTGCCGAAAAAAAATTGGGGGTCACCGAGCATCCAACAAAAATATTCGCACACAAAGTTAACGTAAAGGTCATCAGCTCTATATTTTGTTGAGTTTTCCACTCCGTGCGCGCGCTTGAAAATGACGTGGCACGCTCGTGACCAATGAATAGCGTGCGCACTAGAGATGCGCAGTAGCAATGGGCGCGAACGTCCTTAAACTAAGGGCAAAACCTGACGGTTGTCTGTCAGCTAACTGTCGTCCGACAAATGGCCGACAATCATGAATAATAGTTAATCGTCATATATCACTTTGGTTCTTAGGTTCCCAATAGTTGATAGCAAGTAGTTTTTAATTACATCATTTTTAAAAAAATAATATTTGCCCTTACAGCACAAGTGCTAGTGGGGCCGAGCAAACAACTGAAACAAATAATTCAAACTGAAAATAGCATTGTTAAGAACTCCAACTGGCCGGAGGCAAACCAGTTGGCTATTTACAAGCGTGGCCAAGGATCTGAACTCAGGGCCACTGTCAAACAAATCCAGAAAGTGGTCAGAGCGGTATTCGAACCTAGAACCACTGGATTGCGAGTCCGACGCGCTGACCACTCGGCCACGCCCTCTCCCTAAACGTCCCAAATTGATAGAGGGGTGTTTTTCTTCACGGCTGATGAAGAAAAACCATCCCCTGAGCGTTGTTAAATATCAACTGCTGCTACGTCAGCTCTAGAACCCGTAGAATTTTAATCAAGTAACTGGAACGTACTAACACTAGGAACTTTTCTTCAAATAAAAACTGAAAACTCTGTATCATTTTAACAGGAGCGCATTAAAAGGAACGCGTTTCTTCAAATTTAAATTGAAAACTCGACTAGCGCACTGAGATATTGTTAAAGCAGACTTATAGCAGTGCGTTATGTAGTACAGACACTTTGCGATATCTGACTAGCCTTCCCAGTCAGTAATCAGGTTTGTTACTTCCGGAAGTTTACATTGTTGCATGACTATTGGCGGATCCGTACCTTGAGCTAAGAGGGGGGGGGGGGGGGAGGGGTAGTTTTGTTTTGCTTGCCCCACCGTCTCTTCTTCCTTCTACGATTTTTGGTTTTACCGAAAATATGGGGGAAGAGGCCGGCCCCTCTGGACCCCTCCCGTAGATCTGCCTTTGATGACCACGAAGCCTCCGAAGAGTACTCGTGGTCTGGATATTTCCAGCGATCGAGAGTTGAACCCTCTTAAAGGTACTGATCAATTTTCCGTTTTAGAGTACGATGCGGTGATCGGTACTATTCCAGCTGGAGCACGAGATATCAAAATCGAAGAAGTGACTGCTTCCGAAAACAGTTTGTGTAAGTACAAACATGTGTCTAAGAGGTTCAACTCCTTCCTCTTTTATACATCATTTTGACAGAAAAAAGTACCCTATTGTTTACCTTTTTTGAAAAAAATTACTCCTTTCACTTTCCTTCCCTTGTATAAACGTAGACTATCTATTAAACTGATTTCCTGACAATTTTTTTTCATACTCTTTGACCATAATTTGCATTCGCGCGTCTCGAAGGCTTTTCATCCGTCAATAGTAATTAAAAGACGCAGTCACTGTTAAACGGTTTGAAAAGTTTAGCCTAAATTTTTCAATTTCGTTGTTTGTAATCCGTGACAATCTTTTCCATCCTTAACCATCCTTGTTCCTTTATGGTTTATTATTATCTCTTTGGTTGTTTTTTCTATCTTAGTTAAGTATTATTTTCAGACTTCCTTCACTTTAAAGGTAATTTTTGTCGATGGTCAAAGTAACTCAAAATAACGTGACTGTGCTCTTCAAAGTTCCTGTTTAGCTAACCATTCCAAACCATGTTGCAACTCTGAGCAACCTGTACTACGCTAAAGAGCTGATGTTAATTACATTTGATCTTGTTTCAGTTTTGGAGGACGCAGATTATAATTATATTATTAACTCTCTTGGCGTTCAGCGAAAGGAGATCATAGGGGCTGGAACTACGTTCCTGTTCACGAAACAAAATCAGAAAGAAACTATCACTGCTCAAGGACCTCTTAAAGAGAGTGTAACTTTATTGGTAAGTACCAAGTAAACTAGGAGACTAGAACTTAAAGGGGCTCAGTCACGTATTTTTGAGTTATTTTGAGCATCGACAAAATTACCGTTAAATTGAAGGAAACCTGAAAATAATACTTTACAAAGATAGAAAAAACATCAAAGAGACGATAATAAACCATAAAGAAACAAGGATGGTTAAGGATGGAGAAGATTGACACGGATTGCAAACAACGAAATTGAAAAGTTTAGCTAAACTTTTCAAATCGTGCAACCGTGACTGAGCCCCTTTAATCAGAAGCAGGGAGGCTTCGTAACTCGTCGCCTTAAATGGTTCATTGAAGAGATTCGAATTACTACTATGACGAAAACCGCATCTTTCCTATCTAAGACATTTCAAAAGTAGTTGTGTACGGAAAGAAAAATGCCGTTTACTATTTGAAATATCTCCTTTCGTTCCAGTGATCTTGAAGTTTTGAAATGTTGCAAATTAGCCAACTGATTGACGTCATAAACTCAACCAAATTTTTGATGAAATATGATAAAGAAAATATCTCAGTAAATCTGTATCAGAAATGTTTGTTCTTTGTAGTAAGATTCTACTAGAGGTTGCTACACGATTTAAGTTTAACATTTTGTTATCGCGTCAGTACAAAATGCAGACTGCAGACTGCAGACTGCAGACTGCAGACCGGGTACAAAATGCAGACTAGGTACAAAATGCAGACTGCAGACTGCAGACTGAGTACAAAATGCAGACTGACAAGAAAAACGCTTTTTACGTCAGAAACGTGTGATTAGAGTATTTTGCCAAAGGCCAATAAGCTTAAAAACTTTTCTGAGGTCGACACAATAAACTGTTCGCCCATGCGAAAACCTTTCATTGAGTATTCACGGCCGCAATTGACCGCGACCGCATCACGCCATGATGAATTTTTGACAACAAGATATTTTGTACCACGCTGTTTTGATGTTCACTGAAACGCCCCTCCGTTAAACTGACGAAACTGCTTGTTTGATGTTTCAATGCTCCTTGAAAGTTATTTTACGTTAACTTAGCGTTCGAACAACTTGCGTTTGTGGCATTCAGAAAGCTCATCCGCAGTCACGCTGTTACTCCACGCTGATTGGATGATGTTAAAGTATGCATCCAATCAGCGTGGAGCAAACAGCGTGACTGTTGCTCTTAGCACACGAAATCTTGGCCGCGGATGCTGGTCGCTTCGAAGGCTTTATTTCTGGAAAACTATTTGGCGGTTAACACTTGGATTTCAAATGGATCTTCGATTGAATGCCACGAGAAGAAGCATCAACCTTTCAGTTTATCTGGTGTTCGATTTGGAAGCCGGGCGATTCAAATTTCTGGGTGAAAATGTGCTTGGCGCTGGGCCGTCGAAAATAAGCTTTCCACCCGCGACTCCTTCTTATAACGTGCAGTAAAAATGTCAACGCAAAACCCACCAAATCACTCAAATTCACTACTTTGTAACGAGCAAACAGTTTAAGTGGAAAACATAATTTAAAATACTTGGGACAGCTTGAGAATTTGTTTAGACAGAACATATGCATGCAAATGACGAGTGTCTGAATCCCGGCTGAATCTCGCGTGTAAACAATAAATAAACTATTGACATTTACATTCGCAAATGTCCGAGAAATTTTCGCCACTAAGCTTGGGAGAAGTTTCACATGCGTTATATCTTTTGATCTTTCCACAACTAGAAATAAACCAGTACTGTACCATGCGGTAAAATAACATTTCTAAAAAAAAAAAGAGAGACAGTTATTTACGGGAGATAACATTGTAAGGTTATTTGCGTGACAATACCGACGGTAGGTAACTTGTGGACCTTGTGAAATCGAATGTTATCTCGTTTCTGACGCAAAAAAGCAGTTTTTCTTGTCACTCTGCGTTTTAAACTCAGTCTGCATTTTGTACCTGTCTGCAGTCTGCAGTCTGCATTTTGCACCTAGTCTGCATTTTGTACCCGGTCTGCAGTCTGCATTTTGTACTGACCGATTTTGTTATCATGGCAAACTACAGGGTTACATGGCCACCTCTCCGCGTTCCATATTGACCTTTGGGTCTCTCATCTTTAGGTCGAGATTTGACCTTGTTTAATGTTTGTGAGCTGAAAATCACAAAGATACTGAAATCAGGTCAAAGGGATCTGGAAAAGAGGGGACTGCCATGGGAAAGGAAATTGTCATAGCTGTAGTACTGAGTGTTTAACGTCATCACCCCTCGCAATTCTTACACATTGTTTAACTTTAATATATCCAAGACCAACGTAGACACGGTTTTGTTAATCTTTAGCGGAATTTTATGTTATAAACCATTTCAAGGGATAAAAATTTGATCAACTAGCACTTGAAGGTTCGGCGCCATACTCTGTTCGATCTCAAACCGTTCTAGCAAGAACTGTAATGGTGCCTATAATATGCGTTATAATTCAGACAAATTTCTTCTGGTGTGTTTACAAGGAAACCAAAAACATTGGCCTGATAGCAGGACATCAACCCTAATTGCATTGTCACTGAAGTGAAATGTGAAAAGGAAAAATTACTGGAAGAGCTACTAAAATGACTAGTGTGCTGCTGGGTCCCACGGATTTCTAAGCTAGGAAAAACACCAAAAAACAAGTGCAAATCTAAAATGAAACACTGACGATGTTTGTAAGTTGGAAAAACATGAGACGAAAAGTTTAAAAGGCTGGCCGGCTTAAGTTATTCAAATACACTCTATTTGTGATGTTTCTCTTTTAAGTGCAAGTTAGTCTATATTAACTTGTCTTTAGAGCTCTGGTATGAAACAAGGTTCAATTTTGTCTCAACCAGTACGAAGTGTACGATTATTCGAATAAATACAAGGTGAAACTACCAATATGTCAAGCCTGGTACCCAGTCCACGAGGAGTCTCAGTACGGAAAGCTACTTCCTAGATCTCTTTCCGTGACCATCTATACGAAGTAGACAAAAGAACTTAGAGAGGCTGAAGGACAAAGTGGAGATGAAGGAAAAAAACGAAAACTGAAATGGATTATGTCGTGCGCAAGAATGTTCAGTAACATGTGGCGTAGGTATGCACAATTCATTATTATAACTGAGTTTGCGTTAAGTTCCCGAATCGTTTATATTCGACTGAAAGCAGTGTACCTTGTTGAGCCCCTGGGCGTATATTGCTTAGAAGTATTTTTTTGGTCTGGTGGTTGGGCAGGTAAGATTATTTGAAGAAATTTTGGCCATTCAAGAAATGTTTTTGTTTAAGTTTGGAAGAGATACTTAGTCGTAAATTATCAGGTGCACACACTCTTATCGCCCCTAGTGTAAAATTCTATAAACATAACTATATGACTCACAAATACGTTCTGGATTCCAGTCCAACGTCCTCTGTAGCACCATACTGAGCCCACATAGCGCACGGACACATAATGCACCTTATCAATGTTTTAAGCCCCAGGGTGGGGGGTCTAGTGGGGTCTCGACCGAATGGGGGGGGCACAAGCGTGAGGGGCACAGACCCAGGGGAATGTGGACAGTTTTCATGGAGCCAGGTGTGAGCAAATTCCCCACCCCAGGCAGGCACCTACACTGAATTGTACAGATTCCCGCTCCCAGGTCTAACAACTTTTTCCATTTGAGAGTAAGGGGCGCGAGTTCTTTGTGTAAATAAAGGAATAGGAAGGGTAATTGTATTTGCTTTTCCAACCTCACATGGCTTTCCACTGCCAATGCACAAGAAAATAATCGGTCTGTACTTCGCTAATCAAATAATCAAAATTCTGCTGTTTGACAACGGAGTGGAAATGTTGGTCACCGACAGGAACAACGGACTTTGCACCGCCTCACACGTATTGAAAGAAGACCCTTAAAACAGAGCAAAAAAAAAAAGCACCTTCATATGTGAATCAGTTCTTGTAGCTCGTAGTCAACAAGCCGATGCCACAATCTCAGGAGTAGAAAACTTCATGGCGGATGATGCAAACATATACAAAGAGCAAACTTCACCGAAAAAAACAGAACCAACCAAACGAAGAGACACTCTTCGGTCATTTGTTGTAACACAACGGCGTTAAGACTGAAAGAAGAAGTTGATTGGCCCATCATTACTCTTATTCCGGCCAAAGATAAAAAACAGATTGCGTCATCGTCAAAATTTGACTAGCAAAAAAAAAAAAACGACCACGAGAAATCGATAGCTGCTGGTGTCAGTGGAATGACTGATTTCCAAGGTTCACTCTCGCGTCTGTCTCCAAGATGGCCGGAACAGTGTGTCAAATTCCCGACCCGTGGGGCAGGGCTGAGAGACTGTCACATATTTCAAAATCCGTACTCTGGGGGAAGGACTCTCCTGAGATCAAATTCCCCGCGGGTAGCACCGCCCCCCCCCCCCCCCCCCCCCCCGTTAACAATAATAAAGTGCAATAAGACATAACAAAGACTCTCCAATGGGGAAGTTTTAACGGGAAGAAGTTACAGTTTTCGAGCTTGAAAAGGTTCAACAAAAGTATTGATGGGAAATCGCCATCTTTTGGCCTGGCGGGCCTGGGGATTAATTAGCTGGGCCATTAATGTACTCACGATAACAATTGCCAAGAAATTTGTTCTAAAATAGCCGCTCTCTTAGTGATGATACACATTTCCTAGGAATTTGAAAAGTTTATACACCGCTGTTTGTGTTCGTTCAGCGGAGGACGATGAAATCTAGCCGTCCGGAGAATCAGTTTTGCCCCCCCGGTAACAGATGAAGCAGGCCTGAAGACATAACAAAGGACATTGCAATACCCAGACAATGCCTCTGGCGTGCCAGTGGTAGAGCCTCTAGGTGCTTTCATATCGGTCGGTGAAGGCATAGCATGGTGTATAACTGGAAATATCACTTGATACTGACCTCTCACTAGCCAAGCGGGAGCGCCCGCTACTGGAGAAAAATGGCCCAAGGTCTGTACAGAAAAAAAACGTCCGATGGCCAGTATTCCCCAGCACGGCTCAACAAGCGATGATCATGGACAAACGTCTTGGGACTAATTTGCACTTTTGGCGCCGTTGTTCACACGCCAAACGCGAATACAATTTATCTGCCCTTCCTTGCCCCCCCCCCCCCCCCCGTCCACCCACCCCCCAAACTGTGTTGAAAAACGTACCAAATTGATTGCTAGGCTGGTACTATGGCAGAAGGGCAAATTTATGGGCCAATATCTGAATATTTTAACTAGAAGAGCTAGTCTCCTTCAGGGCCAGTACTTATTACTACAGCAGAGCAGCTCTGCTCTGCTAGCTGAAATATTGGCCAATAAATTTTGCCCTTCTGCCGTAGTACCAGCCTTGCAATCATTTAGGTTTTATAACACTTAGAGTGACGTCTGCATGGTACGAGCATTTCTGGATCAAGAGATCCGGCAATAACAAGCCAAGCAGTTTAGTTATTCGTTGCGTGGTCTTCTGCATCCAAACATTGTGTTGAAAACTACTACCAACAATTTGTTCTGATTTTCAACATCGTATTGGGTGGGAAAGGGAATAGTAATGTATTTTAAAAACTGGGGGGAAAGCAGCGCTTTATTCAAACTTCAATAAAACACATATAATTCGTTAAATTACATGTAAGTGTCGCAAGGATTTCTGTCCACGATTGTGCACTTTATTATATGGCACTCGAAAACAAAGAAAATACACGGCTTACAACTGTTTCGAAGGAAGGTGTCCGTATGGCAAAATCTCGACTAAGAAAGAGCCAATCACATCGCTGGGATTTATTTGCTCCAGACTAAATTGCCTTATAACTAATGTCGATATTTTCGTTAAAAAATTTTAAGTTGTGCCAACGGTTTGTAAATCTCGTGAGAGTCATAGATGACTGCGCCAGCGATCTAAAAGGTGAGGTCAGCTCCAATGAGAAAACTGGTGAAGTACTTCAAGTTTCCTAAAGAGTAAGCGAAACGCAAGTTCGGTGTGTTTTCGTGGAGGGTTCGGGCAATTCGTTCTTACGACGCGACTCATGTCTTTCCAGGTGGGAAATTGGTGAATGGACCGACTGCACGAAAAGCTGCAATGATGGCGAGTATGGAGTGAGATCTCGTGAGGTGTTCTGCGTGGAAGATTCACAGGGCGTTGAGTTAGAAGTCAAAGACAGTAAATGTAAGGAACCCAAACCAACAAGCCAAGAGGCGTGTGGGAAACAGCCATGCCCGGCAGAGTGGTACACGGAGCATGCTGGCCTGGTAATTAGCTATCTTTATCAGATCCTTTTTTTAAGACCCACTCGGTTAAAATGTTCTAGACTCGTTACTAGAGAGCAACTGCGATGATACAAAAAGCACTCAAGTCAGAAATTTGTTTTGCTTCTGTTATTGCTTTGTGAATTTCTCCGTCACTTCATTGCGTCCGACATTTTTTTTCTGACTAGAAGTAATATATCAAACACGAGAGACAGTGTTTCATCGGGATATCCAAACACCGAGAAGAGAGTTGAAAATACGACGCGCAGCGGAGTATTTTTGACGAAATTCGAGGTGTTTGGATAGCTGATGACACACTGTCACGAGTGTTTGATATATCTTATCAATCGAAACAAAATTTCGAAATCTAAAGAGTAAACGGAGAAGTAAAATCGTCAAAATCTATGCATGCTAATTAAGACCGGGTATCCAAACTTCCTTCACGCTTGTGATTTTCTCTGTTTTAACTTGATGAATTATTAATGAGTTTGCTCCAAACCGAGAACAATGAGTTGTTCATCAAACTTTTCGCGGAGCTTGGTTCTTGTTTCATGTTTCCATACGAGTGCGACCAGTGCCATTTCTTCACGGGCTTATATTACATCACGATTAGTAGTTTCCCAGGCTTGTACCGGCTTCTGCAGTCCTAATGGCGCTAACATAATTTGTTGTTCTAGACGTAAAACAAATATAAAACCATCACCCTGATTAACTCTTCTGTTTTGGTTTTACGTCATGTTTGTGGATAGTGCTCAACTTCTTGCGGCCCTGGCTTTCAGTCTCTGACGGTGGAGTGTAGAAGAGTAAACACATCTGGGGAGACTAAGGTTGTGGATGAAAAGGAATGCATGGATTTCAAGCCACCCACCCTTGTGGCTTGTAACGTGGAGAATCCTTGTAATGACCAGCTGGAGACTTACGCCGGTAGAATAAGGTAAAACCAACTGTAGCAGGCATGTAGATACTAAATTTTCTTAAGCTTTAAAATTCCTTAGTTGATTGTACGGTTCAGACATCACTGATGAACTATTATCTACCTCCATATTGTAATGAACGTATAAAACCTGTTTTCTGCCATAAACCTAATTTATTAGCTATGTTTATAATCATTTTTAAAAGGAATACACAAAGGATATCGAGGTAAATTACTTGTTGGTCTTACAGTGGTGTAATAAGCGTTGTTTTTTCTGCCTGTACAGTAGAGACCAAGTTTTTCTCCACCAAAAAATGATTATAATGAAACTGAACCTTGGTAAACGAAGGTTCGACTCCGTAAAGTTCATTCACACCTAAAGACTAACAATTACCAGATTTTCTCTGACCATTTCCTCGTTTATTATTTTTTTACAGAGGCTGAATGTCTGAATGAAGAGGAAAGCAGGCCATAGGGTGGTCAATCTTTGAAGAAGACCTTCTTTGAATTATTCAAATTATATTGTTTGTACATAGTGCATGCTGAATGTTTCATCAAAATATTTTAAAAGTTTTCTAAAGATCTTTTTGTTGTTTATAGATTTCGTTGTTGATCTGTTTTGCAAAATGCTCAAGTCACGACTTATTGTTAAAACTAACATTAAGGGTATCGTTAACGGATTGTGCTGTTGCAATTGGTAACCTTTTCGTAGTCACGAAAATGAACATAATTTGTTACTGTTCTCAGTTTACAATGCCTGGGCAGTTGTTTAATATCATAATCATGGGTAAATTGGAAAAAAAGTAGAAGCCTTGTTTTGTTAGTTCTTGTAATGTTTTTGTAGAGAGAAAAAAGGTCAACCTTAAGTTTTTTTAATTTTTAATAAGTAATATACCTGTATAAAATGCCAGCAGTTTATCAGTTGGCAGGGATGATCAGGTGTTGTAATTTTTGTACAGTATAATAGAAAAGTAGTTTATCGGAGCTAACACCTTTTCACAGATAACGAATAAAACAGTCAACACAAGAAAATAGTCCGTTGGTTAGAACTGTTGTCGGAAATCGTGTTATTTCAATAAAAGCGTTGTTACTTCTCAATGCCAGAAGTTCCCCTTGTGTTTTATTTCCGATCATGATTCAGTGGGCCACTGTCCAAGTTACCTTTTATCTCTGTGTCAGAACGAGTCTTCGTTCGAAACCTAACACTGATAGGCAAGCTAAGGGGGTGGGGGGGAGTGGTTTTGATTTACTTTCCTGCATACTTTTCTCCCTTCTGTCATTTCTTCTTTTCTTACCTAAAATAAGGCGGGGGGGGGGGGGGGGGGGGGAGGAGGAGGGCGGTTTCCTAGATCCGCCACCGGCATGTTCATTCCTATGCAAATCAAACACATTTGCATATTTTTGCATGAGGATTCGTTTTGAAACAGAGACGCAAGGTAAGTTGGAGAGTGAGTAAAATCAGGTTCTTCTCATGGTATATTGATATTGATATTTTGAAATGTGTATTCTGGTTGACGGTGTGTTTTCTTGCTGTATTGATATCACAGGGTATCACCATCAAAACAAATTCACCACAATATATAAACATGAGACCGAAAGTAGATGAAATGTAACATTGCTAATACTCAAATTCCATTGTTAGGAAGAAATTGAACGTGTGTAAGTCTTGGCAGTTTAACGGTGATTTGAAAAAATATATCTGTGAGGTTTCCACACTCGGTGGGAAATAAGTCAGGTATTGGGCGGGAACAAAGGGAAACATGTGGAAGAAAACTTCTGGCCGATGAACCCACTTTGTCGGTTTGCTTCCTTCCACCCGGCGCGCGCCAGTTTATTAATTTTTCTTTGATTCTCCGCGGCTTAAAAGGTTAAAACTGAGAAGCGATTAAGGAAGTCACTTTTCTAGACTATACCGATAACCTTTCATAGTGCTTTCCGTGAAAGACTGAAATCAATTTAGTACAGCCAGTCTGGCTTCAAATTCAGTTGCACTAAAGCTAAATTGATGGCCGGCTTTCCTGATTGTAAAAACCGACTATTTAAACTCGAATTAAAGTCCTTGAAAATAACTTAGAAAACAGTTCTATAAGAACCAATGTCATATTGCCCATTATTTACAATAGTTTCTCTTTCAGCTTTGCCCCTTTACTTCTTTTGTTAGTTATATTACTTCAAACAGCTGAGATAGTTTTTGTGATTCCGTGACAAAGAGTAATTAGGCGCAAATTTCCCGTTAATGGAAAATCGTCTTAAGCTTCCTTTTCGCGCGGCGGTTGACAGCAGGCCTGCGGCAGGGAACGTGACGCATCAATGTGAATCGCATCAATGTGGAAAGCGCGTCGGCGAGTCGTGTTCAGGTTTTCAGGGCATGCGGCGATTCTAAAAGCCGAATAACACGACAGAGCACGTACGAAAACATGATTCTTTGAAAGTAACATGGCTGCTGTACTCGGATTCAGTTTGTACTTGATAATATCGATAACTGACGAAAGTATTTACCATTACAGGGGTAGTTAAACTGAAAAACAAACAAATGACGCCGAAATCGAGCGAAAGGGATGAAAAAGTCTAAACGACACTCTTCCGCGAGAATCTAGAGATTTAAAGGGAAAAGATTTTTCTCTACCAGGTAATTGATCTCGTAATTGATTTGATCTTTCCAGTGGCTAGATTGTTTTTAAAAAATCTTTACAACTAAGTAATATCAACGCTTTTTATTTTTGAAAAAAAATCACCATTTTTCTTTACCTGAATATAATCTGTTGATACCACACTGATCAAGCCATTTAATTCTTCGAGAATGATAAGATATTTTGGCAAGTATATTTAGCAGCGAACGATCTATATTAGGCTACGGGCAAAATCTAGCCGCTATTCATAGCATTCATTCATCGCGTATTTTTGGATATTTTTTACGGATTCGCCCACGCTTGCAAAGCTGGTTTTCTATTTAAGTCGAATAAAACAAAAGTGGAAGAAGGTGGGGAAAAAATTTTAAACTTTGAAATACTTAGGAGTACTGTAATACTTAAGGTGTTATCGGAAATGACACGCCCTTGAGCAATCTTTAGATTAAAAGGATTTAGGTGATATTGACTGCATGATCTCACGACTTCGGAGTCTTATACAGGATATATCAATCTATTGTCCTGCAATATGACGGATGTGCTGTATATTATAGCTTGAACATCTCATCGTATGTATCGAGAACGTAACGTTCAAGTAGCTTGGGGTTAGATAAGTAAACTATATCCAGTAATTAAAAATCAATATCGTGTGTGTACGTAACAGCTCAATATCATTTCCTTAACGGAAACTAAGCATGTTATCAGCAGATTCGCGGTCATTAAGACAAAGTTGATCGACACTTCACTAAAAAAGTAACTTTACTACATGCATTTTGAGAGTATGAATATAAAAGTGATATTTTTCCTTGAATTAAATGAAAATATGCAGCGTATTTTGAAAATAACTTTTAGTCCCTCTGACCTTTCATTTCCATTTCGTTCATCTAAATCGCAAACACTTCACTTGCGAGTCGACATAATTTTGAATTTTTCGGTGAGGCCTGTTATTAAAACAAGAACTTACCTCGATGCGTCAAGTCCATAGCCGCAAAAGTTTCGCCAGTAAAATCAAGGGCTTATCGAGAAATCTCCTTGTACTGTGTTTAGTCGTCATTGAGTGCCTCAGGCGCCATGGAGACGGCAAAAGTAATTAATCAGTGAATCAGCGGTTACAAGACTTAGTATGTTTACAAAAGCACTTGCAGCAAAATGGCGTTCTGTGTTTTTCTTCTAATCGGGATAAACCACACAGTAAATAACAATTAAATATTTGATTACTTTTAATGCGAGTTAATAATACGGCGTAAAATTCATCTAGGCCATCGGTTGAAAACGCCAGTTTTACGCACAAAAAAACGATCAAACATGTTCCTGCAACATCGCGTTTGACGAGCGTGCGTGATCGTTTAAAAGTCCTTTGTTCATTTTCAGACATTCTCCTTTAGCAATTTAGCCGGTTTGTTCAGCGTAATGTGAATGAGAATGTTTTTTAACCAGACGAATTGGCAACGGACACACTGGCTCGGAAGGGCGTCAACGTACTTTTAAGGGCGTTAACCTTGCGCGAAAGAAACAAGGTCGCAACTGTTCTCTTTGTAATTAGATGAACTTCGATATGATTTTATAGAGAAAACATCATATGGTGATTTGACAAAGGACGTTTGCTTTTTCAGAAAAAGGTAACCTAAATTAACCTAGTAATTTTCAAAACAGACTTGTATCCACTTTTGAATCTAGTTTTACTCTTTCACTGAAGGCTTTTTTATTATTGTGAGTGCGGAAATTTATTTCCCTGAAACCACCAAAACATATAACAAGGAAGGACACCACGTTGGTTTTATTACTCTAAAGGTTATCGCATTCGATTGATAATTACCGAAAGACAGAAAATTGTCAATAGAATAAACAGTTCAAAAAATACTTTTGATTAAATCAGGTTCCCTTGTTGTTGAAAAAAATGCTGTTCTCTTCATTTTTTAGTAGAGAAAAATATTTTGCCTATCTTATATCAATGCACTGATTATTCTTGCGAATTTAAATGCAGTTTCGAGAGTTTAGAAGTTAAAATTTGTTTCGTGAGAGGACACAGGGAAAAGTCAAATGTAGCAACTTTCTTGACAGGCGGTGAAATCAAAGTTTCGTTCATGTGGCGAACAATTCGAAAACACATAAGCTGCAATTAAAGATCTGTAAATCCGTTTCCCAGAAATAAATTACTTTTGTCAACAAAGGCATTTTGTCATCTCAAGATGGATTTATTGGTGAGAGGGCTTGCGTGGCTGCGGTTTACCTTAGTATTCCGAAACCGGCAGGGGAGCTTTCAATCTCTCTTTGTTTCATTATAGCAGTTAGGTACTTATAAAAAGTGGGGGTGTAAAAATGTTTTAAAATAGTTGGAACTTAGTGTGCCGTTTTCAGTAAGATGGTTTACGTGGTGAATCGTTCTCGTACTTTTTTCTATTTTTTATTATTTTTTTTTAATCATGTTGCACAAGAACTGAAGAAAGATGTTATCAAGTTTAAAGTGGCAGATTGAGAGGAGACACCTCTTTGAGAATTCTTAAAAGGCAGAAACGGCATCAGTTTTCTAATTGCATTCGTTGTTTATCTAGATCGTTAATGGCAAAAACTTGAGAGGAACCGACCGAGACAAAATCATTGAGTAGCTGCGAGCAATACTCCATCACTACCGAATAAAAACATCAAAACAGTAGCAAATATCAAGCTCATTTGAAAGTCTAATGAGCTCAGGAAACGAACAGATACTCGGCGATCGGTGATCCTGAGATTACATTGAACGGGTCTTCAGCCAGAGCGTTTCTCGTGCCTTGAGGCAGAATGTTCGCGCAGTTTATCGCAGTATACTTTTTTCTTTTAATCTTCCGCGGGCTGGAGCAAATTCAAAGGAGGTAAGAAAATTTGCATGCTTGAAAAAGTCTTCGTTGGGAGACAAACTTATCAATTTTCACACTCATCCAATGCTAAAAAGTTTTACTTATCGTCTATTGCTCTGTTTTGAATTGAGGATGTGCACAACTTACTAACACCACAAGAGAGGGAGAAAATTTTCGGTGAACCATTCCCTCAAGATGGTAAGCAGTGTTAGATTATTCGATGTAGCCAAGTTGATCTGTTTAGCACCTTGTTTTAAAACAGAGAGGAGTGGCAATATATAATTTAAATTCGGATCATAGTATTTATGGGTAGCTAACGTCTGCCTAACAAGACGAAATAAAATTACTATAAACACAGTACTTCGCTAACTTTAGGAATTTAGCTTTACTTTTTCAACAGCAGTATCTGTTTGGCAAAAGAAACTTAATGGAGAGGAATTTCAAGGAACCTATGCTCACTGAGTAAAGTCGCTGGACATATACCGTCGTATTTCAAACGAAAGAAAACCAATGAAACGCGCGTTATAGCAATTTATTTCCGCTTCAGCGAGTGCAAAACTTTTATACAACTGCTTTGACTTCTTCACTCCGAAACAAGTCAATACAGTTTATAACAATATTACCGATTATGAAACTGATACTTATTTTTATCCACCTATATTTTATGTATAACAACAGGAATTATTTCCTTAACAAAAAAGATCTTCGTCTAAACCGATCTTGTGAAAAAAAAAATAAATTTATAGTTGAGGTTAATTCAGTTTAATTACTGGATGGAAGAAAACATATGCTAAAAGCTAACCGACTGCAAATAATCTAACCTCAATCTGAGGCAAATAAAAAACTCTCATATTATTGAGTTCTCGTTTGGTGAATGCGCGGTTCCTGATGTGGAAGATCTTTTAGCCTTTTTCAAAGTATGGTCTTTAGGAAACTTGTAACAACAACAACAACAATAACTTTATAAAAGGAAGTATCGTCTTTAGGAAACTTGTTCAATTTTACTGAAAAAAGTTGGAAAAAAAGAACGATATTTCGGTTAATTCATGAAGCAATATAAGCTCTAGTAAATCGTGATTTGTAACAATTTATAGCCAAGCTAAAAATGGAATTTCTTGACATGTTAGTATATAAATAGAAATATAAATAGAAGTTTATCATGGCGAACAGGTGAAAATATAGACAGAAGGCCCTCTTCTAGCATGAATTGAGGTCTAAGGTGTGCAATGGCAGCAATGAAAGCGAGACTTTGAAATTCCTCA
>JAHPZR010034814.1:47500-50000 GCA_019787425.1 Platygyra sinensis
CGAAGAATAAAATAAAAATGATAGGTCACCATTCTCGTTTAAGAGATGCGATGAGCCAATCTTACCCCATTTATGCACGTACTCGTGCTAATCACGCGCGTTATTCATCGTCGGTACAAGCATCATTTTGCGGGAGCTCAAACAAAGTCTATAAAAGTAATACGTGGAAAAAAATTTGACAGGTAGAAAGTGTCGAGCGTATAGAACAATATCATATAAAATTTGTGCAAACATCACACTATTTAAAACGACGTGGACGTAAAGAGTTCTTATCCTTCCGATAAAATTTTTTAGTTCTTTTTTAAATTAAGGAGGATAGTATGTACACTGTCATTATGCAATAAAAAATATAGGTCACCATGCTCGTTTAAAAGAAAACGAGCATTTATTTCGCTGTCAAACTTAGCTTGAGGGAAATTTATTTCGTTTTGCACGTGCACGCGCTAATTTGCGCGCACTAATGACGTGAAAATCGTGCGTAGTAGGGATGCGCAATGCAATACTGAGGAATCACCTTTAACATGATAGTCAAACTGAGAAAAAAGACTAAATCAAATCACCAGGCCTTTGGTTTGCTGCGGTGTGTGACTAACCTCTCTATTAACTGTCTTCCGTTTTATTCAGTGTGTGATGTTTTGCAACGTAAACTTGACTCGTGCGAAGCTTCGACTGGACGTTGACTTGTGTGGAGAACGGTGGTGAGCTGATAGCGCAGAGCTTCACTTGAAGTCCTACAGCACTATAAAACCGTTTGCGCTGCATGTTAGGCCTTGCTGTGCCATTGGGGTGTGGGGAACACTGAAAATAGTAGAACATAGCCGCCACGGACCTCTTAGAAGGCTTGACAGGATGATAAAACTCCCTCTGTAAAAAACACAAGATAAATTTACCCGTTCATTACACCCCCGCAGGGGGGATAGACGCGCCAACCACGTACCCTCCACACCCACAAGGTTAATTTGCTAAATATTTTGGCGTGCATCCCAAGGAGTAGCCAGCTCGCCACTTTCCCCCTGGTTGGTAGTTCACCGCTTGTAGAAAATGAAGTAAACATTGTACAAATTTGACCCGTCATTCAGTTGACGCCTGTAGGAAGGACGTCCCCATCAGCTCTCATGCTCGGTAAACACCCACGAACAAGTTTCTGGGAATGGACCAAAGGACAGAACGTAGAGGATGATAACCACCCCGATTCACTTATTGATCAACGGCCCGGCGAGCTGCTGTTTCTCTTTTTTCACGGTAAGTCTTAGGGGCGCAATCCATTCAATAACCAAAATTTCCGGGCTGAAGTTCGAAAATTTGATTCCTTGCTGTCGAATGGATCGCGACAAGGTCCGAAACGGTCTTCGTTCCATTCAACTCGCAATAACGAGTTTGCGTGCCTCATTTTACAGTGGAGGATGTTGGATCACTCTTGCTCGTATTAGACCAGATGACAACCTTCGCGACGGTGTGATATTAATAATATTGTGTGAGCTGTTTCGTGCGTAGTAATTTAAACCACCCTAACGAGGTTTTGTTGACCAGACCGTTCTCAGATATTTGCCGTAATATGAGTTCAAAGGCCACTTATCCCCGCATGAGCGAAAAGAAACCTCCCACAATTCTCTCGGGAAATAAAATCGCCTGTAAGAGTCGTTAACAGCCAAAAACATAACATTTGAATCGTGAAGCAGCCCCGGACCGTTTGTAAACTGCACATGGCTGTAACGAGTAACCACCGATAGCATCCGCGGTTAACAGTCCATGCAAGCCTGCAATGGTAAGTGTTCTCCTTCATGTTGAACATGGAAAAGTTTCGAAGCAGTGAGGTACTGGGATTGAGAATGGGTCGTTTGTTGATCGGACCGTCTCAACTGAGAAGAGTGGCCACCTCGAAAGGTGTGGACCCACTTTTTTTTTTTTTTTCACAGAAACATTTTTCCGGTTTGGACCGAACCGATTCATTCACAGTTTTAGACCGAATTTCCGGAAAATTTTGGTCTGAAATGTGATTGCCACCCTGGGATGAACCTCTTGATCTTGTGATTCTGTCGTGGTAAGGAAAAATTTCTTAGTCCTCATATTAGATTTGGAGTGGCACACAAAAAGAAAACACAACGACGAAAAACAGATAAATATCCAGCAATTCCTCAAAGTTTGGCTCTGTATGCGGACAAGTTCCAATTTGCATACAAATGCGATCTCTACCCATCAATAAAAATTTGTTGACTTGCTTCTAACGACTTTTTTGCCGTGGAGTTCTCTGTCATAAATATTAACCACTATTAATTTTTTCCATTTAAGACTAACTTCGTGGCACATTTTTTTTGGAAGCTGCTCATATCACGCCTTCTTTTTTATTTCAGTTATGATTTTCTGTCGAAACGGCGGAAACAGACCTGGCCAAAGCTGCCCCCCCCCCCCCTGCTGAGAAGTTTTAGGGTCGAGGCGCGCATCATCCTTGTGCGTCGAGGCGTAGTAAACACACGTCTCTTCTTAAGCTATTGCCAATACT
>JAHPZR010034814.1:55000-70000 GCA_019787425.1 Platygyra sinensis
TGTTTTTGTGTCGTATTTCAGGTGGACAGCAGTGTAAATTAGCGTGTATTGCCCAGGTAGGTATTCGCCAATTTGCCAAGTATGGATTTGGCTCCGTGGCTGACGGGACACGATGTGATGATTATGATGAAAACAGCGGGATTTGTATCAGCGGCAAATGCCAAGTAAGCTATGTCGAAATGCCCTTCATGTTGCCAAGCTCCAATTTTTCGAACACCTTTTTGAGAATTTTGATAAGAGTAAGTTGACTCAGATGAAGGGTGTTGTATAGAAAGAAAAATCGAACAAAAATCGAAGAATCGAGAGAAAATCCTTTGCAGCAAGAGCGCAACCGCGGCGCCAAACAACTCAAATCAACCTCCTCAGTCCCAGAGTTCTCACTCATACTCCCTTCAGGAAGCGACGTTGAAACGTTAAATGCAACTGCTCGCCAATCTACTGACCCCACCCTACTCCTAGTTGGCACATTAACAGCACCCATAAAAAAGACCAACAGCGCCAAAAAAAGTTTTGACATTTGCTATTTACAGTTGTTGGATTACATCCTGTCTAGGAAATTCAGGTTTAGCGTTTCATTTCTCTCACCTACTAGCCATTAGGCTGTGACAAAGTACTGGGATCCTCAAAAGTGTTTGACCGTTGCGGTGTTTGCGATGGAGATGGAACTTCATGTATCGGCAAAAGATTAACATATAAAGGCCTTCCCAATCCTATGAAGGGTAAGCTAGCCTCATGTAAAAGATACATTTATACTTAGGAGTCAGCTATACAATGGAGTTGTTTGATAAAAGAGCAACCGAGACAATCGTCAAGTGACAAAAGAAAAGTTAACATTGTTCAAATCCAGGTTGTAGGTGTTCACTATATATATTTTCGCTTCTCTATTATGATTTTGTGTTTCTGTTGACAGGACATTATCAGGCTATTGGAGTTATTCCTGAAGGAGCAAGAAATGTTCAGATCAAAGAACTGAGTGTCTTTAAGAATTACTTGGGTAAGTTCATACCCGTAACGAAAACTGACCTTGGCTTGACAAAACATCGCCGACATTGTAACGACAAATTTCTTCTGAGTATTACTATGGGTGATGTCAAGATGGCTGGATGTTGGCCAAGTTCTTTTTTTGCGCGTTTTTGGACCAAGACAGAGTCGAGGTCCATAAATTCGCAAAAAAAGAGAGACTGACGAGGCCAGTATTCAGCCATCTTGGCCGAACAAACTTGGTCAATAAAGGACTTATTATGTGGCTTTCGAGGAAATTTTTTTGCGGGACAAAGCGAGTAGTCCCGAGCGGGTAAGATAGCTCCATCTTGCCCGCTCGGGTAGCCAATCACATCGCAGAATTTGATTTATCTTGCCCGCTCGCGGAGGTAGGCATATAACAAAGTGTAACACATTGTGATGAAAATGCTTACATCTTGGTACAAAGCGACGTCCGGTCAAGGAGGACTAAAGGACCATATTTCCCAAGGATGGTCTCGCCTATTGTTAATTACTAAGTTTATCGCAAGGCTCTAGTTGACATTTTACAACCTGTTTTTTTTTGCCAATAAGCTGAGTATTCATAATGCCAGTGGGCATTATAGAAGAAATTCGGCCCCATCTATTAGCCAATCGATGGGCGCGTTACATCTCTGTGAAAAGCTCTAGCCAAATAATAAAGCAGAACAACGACTGGAAGCTGTTATTTAGCAGAGTGAACAACCAAATTATCGGAAGTGTCGAGCAGGGTTGGTTAACATCAATTTTACAACCTGTTTTTTTGCCGATAAGCTGAGTACTGACAGTGCCAGGGGCATTAGGGGAAAATTCGACCCCAGTTGTCAACCAAGCGGAGCACGCGCTACATCTTCTTAAAAGTCTATCCATATAAAAAACGAGAAGATTAAACCACCAAATTATCAGAAATGACGGATATACCAAGGAATGTATGGCAATCAATCTTGGGTCACTTCCACAGCTATGATGACTGTTGAAGGTAAAGACTTACTCAATATGGACTTCCGCATCAAACCACGAATCTTTGGCTTTATCGGCGCTGGTACGAGATTTAAATACACTCGTGACGAGTTGGACAGGGAGAAAATTACTGCACAAGGACCACTCAGTCAGGACGTGGAGTTACTGGTGAGTTCAGAGATGAAACGTTATGTATCACTGCAGAAAACTTTTGAGTAAGCTAGGAATTCTGGAATAGGTGATAGAAAAATCATCGAAGCCATTGTTCTAATACTCTTCACACACGCTATAGCCACAATGGCATTGAATTTAAAGAGATGATAAGTTTAAAAAAGATAGATTTGGTTGATAACATAAGCGCGTCTATTCAAATAATCCCAGGAGCACTTGCTCGATGCGTTTCTTAACCTTCATAATTAATGAGGTGGGCGTTATCTTACGTGCAGAAACAACCTCCTACTTCAAAGGAAAAATATTACCTTATCAACCTCTGATATTTTTTCGATATTTCAGTTTGACCTTCCTGTCTGTGTTCTCTACAGTATTTAGTTCAGTCCTGGAAGGAAGAATACCAGGTCAGGGTACGATATCTCGTCCCACGCTCTGAAGACGTCGAGACCGCGGACGAGAGAATCGCACGAAGCTTGGGGCATAGCTTGGAGCACGATAAAGTCAATTTCAAGTGGGCAAAGCGCTCGTTGGGCTGCTCTGAAAGTTGTGGAGGAGGTTAGTAGTGCTTAATGTCACAATTACCCAACCAGAACATCCCGAAAATCTTACTATCAAGATGGGGTGGGGTGGCCCAATCAAGGGATTCTCCCATCGAAATATCCCTGGTCTTAATGTCTATCGCAAGTCAAACCTGTTAGAGAGTTCTGTTAAGCAACTGAAAGAATTCATTGTATGTTGAAATAACCGTCGTCTGTTGCAATACAGGAGCAGAGTTGCTCAAGGCGACTTGTGTCCGTGCTGATGACGGATCAATGGTCAGCGATCATTATTGTGGCGGAGAAAGGCCTGGTGATGAGACTTTGGAGTGTAACACCAAAAATGTCTGGCGAGGTAATCAAAAGGTTGATTCGAATAACATGTTGCCGTCAAGTCTTGTTTTAAACACGGTCAAACTCAATGTTTTCATTAGGTGGAAAACAGGAGGATGGACAGATTGCTCAAAGACATGCAACGACGGCCACCCAGGGGAGAGGACTCGGGAGGTAATCTGCGTTGACGAATCACATGACATCGAGACTGAAGATCAGGAATCGTACTGCGCAGGACCTAAACCCGTGACACGAGAGACATGCGCACTGCAGGCCTGTCCTGCTGAGTGGGTCACCGTGAAATCAGGGCCGGTTAGTATGAAGAAAGGCTAGAAACAATTCTGTTCTCATTAAATATGTGGTAATAATGTTTTATCAAATAGTGCGCACATGGACGCAACGGACTTTTGAACTGAATTCGAGCAACGTTTGCCATTCATTTGTCACATTCGGAAACAAAAACGCTGAAATAAGCGTGGGTAAAAGTTGAGTAAGTCTATAAATCCAATCGACCGAAAAGGTACCTTTGCTTTAGGATTTTCAGTGATGAGTCCTGATATACAGAGGAGGACATGATATATTGTGGAGGTGCGGTAGCCTCATGGATTAGTGGGCTCGCGCCCGGGTTCGAGCCCCGGCCAGGGACATTGCGTTGTGCTCTTGGCGGGCAAGCCACAACTCTACATGGAGGTGGGGGACCCCAGGTAGGTGAGGTCCCCCGCCTTGGTGGGGTTACCAATCTCTCCATACAATCTCTCTTTTTTTCTTGACTGCTTTCACATGAAAGGAGGCGTACCTCACCTAGGCGGGTTGCCCGGTCAGCCGTGCCGGGTAACCCGCTCAGGTGGGGTAAGTTTTCTCCATGTGAATGCTGAAGGTGGGGTGGGGTGATGTATAGCTGGACATTTATCCATTATAAAACCAATCGAAAGGCTGACCGAACGGCTAAAAATGTTAAATTTAATGCCCAATATTTCGGTTAGGCAGAACTAACCTTCCTCAGGGGCTACACTAAATGGAAAGAATTTTGAGCAGGGCTTGTCGGCGATGTACACAAAGATACGCCGTTGTTTTGTTTAGCGACTGATTTCTTCGATGAATTTGGCCTTGAAAGGCTCACTGAGCCCGAAAAGTTCTTGAATGAAATGAGCAGTGACTGTAAATAACAGCTTGACAAAGAACGAGCTCTTATCAAAGAAAGGTTAGCACCGAGTAAAAGAAACAATCTGGAAGCATTTGGAAACCTCACCCCAGCGCCCCGAGATTATAAATATTGCATGTGAAGGCTAGCTTTCTTTTACCACAGGTAGGTGGGGTACCTCACCTACCTGGGGTCCCCCACCTCCATGTGAACAGGCCCCAAGTGCTTCTCTCCGCCCAGGTGTATAAATGGGTATCGGAGAATTTAATGCTGGGGGGTAACCCTGCGATGGACTAGCATCCCATCCAGCAGGAAAGTAGAAATATACTCCTGGTCGTTTCATGGTAGAAGTCATGCTATTGAAACCGGATATTTTTATACAAGCACCGACCTGATACTTGGCCCGTATGAAGGCTAACTTTTTAAACATTATGATACATAGGGCACTAAACTAATTACTAATTTCACTAGACTTAGTTCCACATTCCAAACCATATCCCTATTTTCTTTAATTTCCAGTGCTTCGCAATTGGTGGCAAAGGTGTAAGAAAGATTGAAGTGGCCTGCGTAAAGACAACGGAATCCAACAAGAAAGTCAAAGTGGCAGATGAAGAGTGTAGCGGACAAAAGCCTCCCACTACGGCCTCGTGCGATATTAGGATACCTTTTTAATGATTAACATCAAAGCAGCTGTCAAGCTCGACAATACAGAAGCTTTTTCTAATTACTTCCAATAGTTTCTCAAATAGCACATTAAGCATTCTCGTGGACAATTTTTTTGTACTAATGCTATTCGTTTCTTAACAGCATAGTAGGAATGGTTACGAAACTCGACAAAGTTCTTTGCTGTATATGTTTTTGTTCTCTTTTTTGGCCTTGACCCTGCACAAAACACAATAGTTGTTTAGTCCGTTATGAAGAACTAACCAATAGGAACGTACTGGTTACGTAATTCATGCGTGGTATATGAGCGTAAAACAAAAGATTGTGGACGGAAGTAGACCTTCCAACATAAATCTTGGCATCTTTGTTTGCTTCTTTGATGTTTGTCGGGCTTCATAACCAGTCCCCTCTAACAGCTACAAAACGTAACTGGGTAGCAAAGCATTTCGAAAACTGCGTTATAGTGGGCTAGGATAACGGCAATGGATGATAAAAATGCTATTGAAAACATTAAACTGAGAAAGCAGTAACAACCATTTTCAAGTCAAGCCCTGCTGCTCGACACGAGTCGGGGAATACGCCCTTTAAACGATCCGGTCACATGGCACGGAATAAATTATGCTGGGACGCAAATAACGCAGTGGTACTTCCAAAACAAAGGAACTCTTACCAGTCCAGCCCGGCGTTTCTTTGTTTTGAGAGTCCCACGGCATTATTTGCGTCCCAGCATAATTAATTCCATACCATGTGACCGGATCGTGCCAAGGGCCTATTTAAATTGATCAAAAATATCAACGCGTTCATTAATTTCAATGCAAGGTTATGACCATTCAACAAAAGCACGCACTTTTTGTCTCGCTGGGTCTCTCACGGATGGTATTAGCAATTCAGCTAGTTCTGGGAATTTTAAGACTTAACACCCAAGACTGTGAAAACAATTTTACCTAATAAAGGAGGATCCCAACATACCTTGCCACTTGTCCTAATCGGTACCAGTGTAGAAAAGTGATTCATTAAAAAATCGTCATGCACAACAATGCATTAATTAACGAGGCATGCGCAGGTTCCCTTTTATTGCTTTTTAAAACATTTTCTATTGACGTTGAAACAACTAGAAACCCTGAAGATGCCATACAATGCGGTCACTTTCTATATAATAAGAACTTTCACAGGAGCCTTGACTTTAAAAAACGTTCCCAAAGGAATTGTTTAAGCTACTACGAGGCTTAGCTGTTACGCTGTGTGCAACAACAGAGTTGGGATATCTCGTTTGATATAAGCCGCTGATATTTTCAATGGGTTTTGTATTAGATGAACTCCTGTCAGTAACGAACTAGTCAAAATTATCGTAATCATTTAAAATCAGAGAACTTGGCTCTTGTGCAATTTTGTGTTGAAGGTTCGTAAGGCCGTTCAGTTTGTAGTTCCAGTTTATTATTAGTGGTGGACAAGTAGACATATATGGAGGGTTTTCTTGATCTTTACTCCTTGATTTACGTTCTTGCCTATAGCGCAAGCTAATCTGGTAATAGGGTGGCCACCACTATAAATTTCGGCCAAAGTTGATAGTTTACAATTGTATGGCATCTTCAGGGTTTCTAGTTGTTTCAACGTCAATAGAAAATGTTTTAAAAAGCAATAAAAGGGAACCTGCGCATGCCTCGTTAATTAATGCATTGTTGTGCATGACGATTTTTTAATGAATCACTTTTCTACACTGGTACCGATTAGGACAAGTGGCAAGGTATGTTGGGATCCTCCTTTATTAGGTAAAATTGTTTTCACAGTCTTGGGTGTTAAGTCTTAAAATTCCCAGAACTAGCTGAATTGCTAATACCATCCGTGAGAGACCCAGCGAGACAAAAAGTGCGTGCTTTTGTTGAATGGTCATAACCTTGCATTGAAATTAATGAACGCGTTGATATTTTTGATCAATTTAAATAGGCCCTTGGCACGATCCGGTCACATGGTATGGAATTAATTATGCTGGGACGCAAATAATGCCGTGGGACTCTCAAAACAAAGAAACGCCGGGCTGGACTGGTAAGAGTTCCTTTGTTTTGGAAGTACCACTGCGTTATTTGCGTCCCAGCATAATTTATTCCGTGCCATGTGACCGGATCGTTTAAAGGGCGTATTCCCCGACTCGTGTCGAGCAGCAGGGCTTGACTTGAAAATGGTTGTTACTGCTTTCTCAGTTTAATGTTTTCAATAGCATTTTTATCATCCATTGCCGTTATCCTAGCCCACTATAACGCAGTTTTCGAAATGCTTTGCTACCCAGTTACGTTTTGTAGCTGTTAGAGGGGACTGGTTATGAAGCCCGACAAACATCAAAGAAGCAAACAAAGATGCCAAGATTTATGTTGGAAGGTCTACTTCCGTCCACAATCTTTTGTTTTACGCTCATATACCACGCATGAATTACGTAACCAGTACGTTCCTATTGGTTAGTTCTTCATAACGGACTAAACAACTATTGTGTTTTGTGCAGGGTCAAGGCCAAAAAAGAGAACAAAAACATATACAGCAAAGAACTTTGTCGAGTTTCGTAACCATTCCTACTATGCTGTTAAGAAACGAATAGCATTAGTACAAAAAAATTGTCCACGAGAATGCTTAATGTGCTATTTGAGAAACTATTGGAAGTAATTAGAAAAAGCTTCTGTATTGTCGAGCTTGACAGCTGCTTTGATGTTAATCATTAAAAAGGTATCCTAATATCGCACGAGGCCGTAGTGGGAGGCTTTTGTCCGCTACACTCTTCATCTGCCACTTTGACTTTCTTGTTGGATTCCGTTGTCTTTACGCAGGCCACTTCAATCTTTCTTACACCTTTGCCACCAATTGCGAAGCACTGGAAATTAAAGAAAATAGGGATATGGTTTGGAATGTGGAACTAAGTCTAGTGAAATTAGTAATTAGTTTAGTGCCCTATGTATCATAATGTTTAAAAAGTTAGCCTTCATACGGGCCAAGTATCAGGTCGGTGCTTGTATAAAAATATCCGGTTTCAATAGCATGACTTCTACCATGAAACGACCAGGAGTATATTTCTACTTTCCTGCTGGATGGGATGCTAGTCCATCGCAGGGTTACCCCCCAGCATTAAATTCTCCGATACCCATTTATACACCTGGGCGGAGAGAAGCACTTGGGGCCTGTTCACATGGAGGTGGGGGACCCCAGGTAGGTGAGGTACCCCACCTACCTGTGGTAAAAGAAAGCTAGCCTTCACATGCAATATTTATAATCTCGGGGCGCTGGGGTGAGGTTTCCAAATGCTTCCAGATTGTTTCTTTTACTCGGTGCTAACCTTTCTTTGATAAGAGCTCGTTCTTTGTCAAGCTGTTATTTACAGTCACTGCTCATTTCATTCAAGAACTTTTCGGGCTCAGTGAGCCTTTCAAGGCCAAATTCATCGAAGAAATCAGTCGCTAAACAAAACAACGGCGTATCTTTGTGTACATCGCCGACAAGCCCTGCTCAAAATTCTTTCCATTTAGTGTAGCCCCTGAGGAAGGTTAGTTCTGCCTAACCGAAATATTGGGCATTAAATTTAACATTTTTAGCCGTTCGGTCAGCCTTTCGATTGGTTTTATAATGGATAAATGTCCAGCTATACATCACCCCACCCCACCTTCAGCATTCACATGGAGAAAACTTACCCCACCTGAGCGGGTTACCCGGCACGGCTGACCGGGCAACCCGCCTAGGTGAGGTACGCCTCCTTTCATGTGAAAGCAGTCAAGAAAAAAAGAGAGATTGTATGGAGAGATTGGTAACCCCACCAAGGCGGGGGACCTCACCTACCTGGGGTCCCCCACCTCCATGTAGAGTTGTGGCTTGCCCGCCAAGAGCACAACGCAATGTCCCTGGCCGGGGCTCGAACCCGGGCGCGAGCCCACTAATCCATGAGGCTACCGCACCTCCACAATATATCATGTCCTCCTCTGTATATCAGGACTCATCACTGAAAATCCTAAAGCAAAGGTACCTTTTCGGTCGATTGGATTTATAGACTTACTCAACTTTTACCCACGCTTATTTCAGCGTTTTTGTTTCCGAATGTGACAAATGAATGGCAAACGTTGCTCGAATTCAGTTCAAAAGTCCGTTGCGTCCATGTGCGCACTATTTGATAAAACATTATTACCACATATTTAATGAGAACAGAATTGTTTCTAGCCTTTCTTCATACTAACCGGCCCTGATTTCACGGTGACCCACTCAGCAGGACAGGCCTGCAGTGCGCATGTCTCTCGTGTCACGGGTTTAGGTCCTGCGCAGTACGATTCCTGATCTTCAGTCTCGATGTCATGTGATTCGTCAACGCAGATTACCTCCCGAGTCCTCTCCCCTGGGTGGCCGTCGTTGCATGTCTTTGAGCAATCTGTCCATCCTCCTGTTTTCCACCTAATGAAAACATTGAGTTTGACCGTGTTTAAAACAAGACTTGACGGCAACATGTTATTCGAATCAACCTTTTGATTACCTCGCCAGACATTTTTGGTGTTACACTCCAAAGTCTCATCACCAGGCCTTTCTCCGCCACAATAATGATCGCTGACCATTGATCCGTCATCAGCACGGACACAAGTCGCCTTGAGCAACTCTGCTCCTGTATTGCAACAGACGACGGTTATTTCAACATACAATGAATTCTTTCAGTTGCTTAACAGAACTCTCTAACAGGTTTGACTTGCGATAGACATTAAGACCAGGGATATTTCGATGGGAGAATCCCTTGATTGGGCCACCCCACCCCATCTTGATAGTAAGATTTTCGGGATGTTCTGGTTGGGTAATTGTGACATTAAGCACTACTAACCTCCTCCACAACTTTCAGAGCAGCCCAACGAGCGCTTTGCCCACTTGAAATTGACTTTATCGTGCTCCAAGCTATGCCCCAAGCTTCGTGCGATTCTCTCGTCCGCGGTCTCGACGTCTTCAGAGCGTGGGACGAGATATCGTACCCTGACCTGGTATTCTTCCTTCCAGGACTGAACTAAATACTGTAGAGAACACAGACAGGAAGGTCAAACTGAAATATCGAAAAATATCAGAGGTTGATAAGGTAATATTTTTCCTTTGAAGTAGGAGGTTGTTTCTGCACGTAAGATAACGCCCACCTCATTAATTATGAAGGTTAAGAAACGCATCGAGCAAGTGCTCCTGGGATTATTTGAATAGACGCGCTTATGTTATCAACCAAATCTATCTTTTTTAAACTTATCATCTCTTTAAATTCAATGCCATTGTGGCTATAGCGTGTGTGAAGAGTATTAGAACAATGGCTTCGATGATTTTTCTATCACCTATTCCAGAATTCCTAGCTTACTCAAAAGTTTTCTGCAGTGATACATAACGTTTCATCTCTGAACTCACCAGTAACTCCACGTCCTGACTGAGTGGTCCTTGTGCAGTAATTTTCTCCCTGTCCAACTCGTCACGAGTGTATTTAAATCTCGTACCAGCGCCGATAAAGCCAAAGATTCGTGGTTTGATGCGGAAGTCCATATTGAGTAAGTCTTTACCTTCAACAGTCATCATAGCTGTGGAAGTGACCCAAGATTGATTGCCATACATTCCTTGGTATATCCGTCATTTCTGATAATTTGGTGGTTTAATCTTCTCGTTTTTTATATGGATAGACTTTTAAGAAGATGTAGCGCGTGCTCCGCTTGGTTGACAACTGGGGTCGAATTTTCCCCTAATGCCCCTGGCACTGTCAGTACTCAGCTTATCGGCAAAAAAACAGGTTGTAAAATTGATGTTAACCAACCCTGCTCGACACTTCCGATAATTTGGTTGTTCACTCTGCTAAATAACAGCTTCCAGTCGTTGTTCTGCTTTATTATTTGGCTAGAGCTTTTCACAGAGATGTAACGCGCCCATCGATTGGCTAATAGATGGGGCCGAATTTCTTCTATAATGCCCACTGGCATTATGAATACTCAGCTTATTGGCAAAAAAAAACAGGTTGTAAAATGTCAACTAGAGCCTTGCGATAAACTTAGTAATTAACAATAGGCGAGACCATCCTTGGGAAATATGGTCCTTTAGTCCTCCTTGACCGGACGTCGCTTTGTACCAAGATGTAAGCATTTTCATCACAATGTGTTACACTTTGTTATATGCCTACCTCCGCGAGCGGGCAAGATAAATCAAATTCTGCGATGTGATTGGCTACCCGAGCGGGCAAGATGGAGCTATCTTACCCGCTCGGGACTACTCGCTTTGTCCCGCAAAAAAATTTCCTCGAAAGCCACATAATAAGTCCTTTATTGACCAAGTTTGTTCGGCCAAGATGGCTGAATACTGGCCTCGTCAGTCTCTCTTTTTTTGCGAATTTATGGACCTCGACTCTGTCTTGGTCCAAAAACGCGCAAAAAAAGAACTTGGCCAACATCCAGCCATCTTGACATCACCCATAGTAATACTCAGAAGAAATTTGTCGTTACAATGTCGGCGATGTTTTGTCAAGCCAAGGTCAGTTTTCGTTACGGGTATGAACTTACCCAAGTAATTCTTAAAGACACTCAGTTCTTTGATCTGAACATTTCTTGCTCCTTCAGGAATAACTCCAATAGCCTGATAATGTCCTGTCAACAGAAACACAAAATCATAATAGAGAAGCGAAAATATATATAGTGAACACCTACAACCTGGATTTGAACAATGTTAACTTTTCTTTTGTCACTTGACGATTGTCTCGGTTGCTCTTTTATCAAACAACTCCATTGTATAGCTGACTCCTAAGTATAAATGTATCTTTTACATGAGGCTAGCTTACCCTTCATAGGATTGGGAAGGCCTTTATATGTTAATCTTTTGCCGATACATGAAGTTCCATCTCCATCGCAAACACCGCAACGGTCAAACACTTTTGAGGATCCCAGTACTTTGTCACAGCCTAATGGCTAGTAGGTGAGAGAAATGAAACGCTAAACCTGAATTTCCTAGACAGGATGTAATCCAACAACTGTAAATAGCAAATGTCAAAACTTTTTTTGGCGCTGTTGGTCTTTTTTATGGGTGCTGTTAATGTGCCAACTAGGAGTAGGGTGGGGTCAGTAGATTGGCGAGCAGTTGCATTTAACGTTTCAACGTCGCTTCCTGAAGGGAGTATGAGTGAGAACTCTGGGACTGAGGAGGTTGATTTGAGTTGTTTTGGCGCCGCGGTTGCGCTCTTGCTGCAAAGGATTTTCTCTCGATTCTTCGATTTTTGTTCGATTTTTCTTTCTATACAACACCCTTCATCTGAGTCAACTTACTCTTATCAAAATTCTCAAAAAGGTGTTCGAAAAATTGGAGCTTGGCAACATGAAGGGCATTTCGACATAGCTTACTTGGCATTTGCCGCTGATACAAATCCCGCTGTTTTCATCATAATCATCACATCGTGTCCCGTCAGCCACGGAGCCAAATCCATACTTGGCAAATTGGCGAATACCTACCTGGGCAATACACGCTAATTTACACTGCTGTCCACCTGAAATACGACACAAAAACATCCGTTCATACGAAGATAAAAATACGAAGTGCTATGCCCTCTCGTGTTTAATCATTTCTGTTTCAACATTTCAAGTGAAATGCCTATTTGATTAGAGTAATTTCAACCTCATTGCCAGCCCCCCCCCCTCCCCCTCTGCCAAATTTCAAAGGAGACGCCCGAGGAACTAGGTTGGAGGAAGTCATCGAGTAACACGTCTCAAAACACACAAACTCCATGGAGAAGCAGTATAATCGTATGGAAGAAAAAACAGCTGGAATATAGTTGTTATTCATATTTATGTCAGACAAGATAGCCCCAGTTTCGAAGTACAACTTGTGCAAATCATCGTTCATAAGGTGGCAGGGGTTCTATGAGGCTTGGAAGTGAGTGTTTTTTTGCAACTGACGAAATCATGCATAAGGTCTGTTGCCCTTGCCTTGCACATGAGCAGGCTGTGCTTAGTTTGAGTTGATTGGATGTCAAGTCTCTTTACCTGTAACAGGAACAGCAGGATTATAAGTCCACTGATACATGTTACCATCAATGAATTGTATCTGTCGCTTTGATTCACACTGACTTGCTCTAGGGCTAGGTGTCCCTGCTGGGCATTTCTAAACAAAGCAAAATAGGTTTTATGTGTTCAAACATATGTAATGAGGCTGATGAGGAACTTTCGTTGCCAATTGTATGATTTGTATGATTTATCATTTTAGCATTGAGGGAGCAACTGGGCTAATACTCACAGGAGTGTGACAGAACTTGAATTCTGCAGAGTGTCCTTTGCATAACTTTCCACCATTTTTGGGTCTGAAAAGATTATCACATACAACAACAGCATTACTCGATATGTAATGTACAACCACGGGGGATTGATGAAAGTAGTTGAAAATGTTTCATTTATTTTGAATTGAAAGTCTTCAGATTGCTATTATTATAATTTTCATTGTCATTTTCATTATGATGATGATGATGATGATGATTGTTGTTATTATTGTTATCACTTGTCAAAGGCAAACCTACTCTGGGTTATCACAATTCCTCTTTCTTGTTATCAGTCCCCCGCCGCACGAATGTGAACAGTCGCTCCATTCTCCCCACGGTCCGTAACCGCCGTCCACAGCCTTAGGCCCCTCGCTGCCAAACGGGACACACTTTCCGCGACGACACCACTGGAAAACGGTTACACAAATTTTATAAAGTATTTAATCAATCCATTGTTATCAATCATAATTATCACTGCTACTTTGTCATTCCCGTCAGGGTAAACAATTAGCTTCCCTTTCTTGAATATGATGATATTGGCCAAGACGAAGTTGGGCGTGTTTAGTTGAAGTTCCCGTTCTTTCTAGACCCTTATTAATCTAAGATGTCCTGGAATATCAAGCTGACTCTTGTCATAAAATTTCATAGAATATAAAGATGACTGTTGTAGCTGACGTCATGAAATTTCCTCCACATTAGCACGTATAAAAAAGCCTCTGAGAACTTAGGAGAGTTTCCCTGGTTAAACGATTTAACACTGATTTGAGAGTCTGAGACACAACACAAGAAGAACTACCGGGCTTGATTATCGATTCTTTCTATAAACTTCAAAATGGCACATCTAACACACAAATACTATTTTACCATTTTCTGGCCGCATTCCGTTCCCTCGGCAGCAGGTTCATGGTGTGTGGCGCACATTCTAGTCACAGGGTTGATACACCACAGCTGCGTGCAGATTTTCTAAAAACGGAGTAAAAGAAACAAACACATCATTTCCGATGAAATGCGTTTAAATTCGGGGCCGTAGCTGGCAACAGAAGAGCCAAGGCACTTGACTCAGTCATTTTGTTTGTATGACCAGGGACTGCGAAGGGGGAGGGGCTGGTATAGCCCTACCACTTTTATCACTGGGATTCATTTTTAAAACGGTTCTCACGGTCCCTGCCATAGGGTTGTGTTTCAATGTAGACATCAAAACATCCTAAATACCTGTAATTTTGCAACGTATCGCAATAACTCTAGTTCATCTCTGTATCGTTTATATAGTTCTATCTTCCTTTTCCTTTTTCTTTCCTTTCCTGCTTTTCCTTCTTTTCTTGATCTCCTCCTATTGAAATACTTTAGGTTCACAGGGCCGTACATAGCGGGGGGGGGGGGGGAGGGGGGCAGTTGCCCCCGCCAGGAAAACTAATAGGGGTGAAAACAAAACGTCCGACTAGAAACCCTGTCTGTATACGGGAGATCCCTGTGAAGGTTTGTGGAGTTTGCCCCGCAGACAAAAAATCCTAGGTACGGCCCTGGTTCAAGTGTCCTCTGCCCACTTCGACTAGCTGAGCTATATGCGAGCAGAGGAAGTTGCTATGTATATTTCTGTGAGAGAATAAATGAAATGAAGAAAAATTTTCCATGGAAATTACCTAAGTCATATTTTTGCTAGCCTACGTGTACCTGTACCCTCCTGGATTTAACCATGGACATCAGTTGCTACAGTAATAATTCTTTTCTTGTTACGCCCCTGAACTACTAAACGAATTTTTCCGTCCCGTGAGCTAGAATCGGCCTGTTTGTTCAAATGTTATCGAATGTTTACAGTGACCTTGTCTCGCCAGCCTTTTTTTTATCTATTTTGTTATTTTGTTATTTATTTTTAATTTTTTCTTATGACTCACCTCTTTCAAAAAAGGAGCTGGACATACATTTGATTTATCTCCATA
>JAHPZR010034816.1:5000-15298 GCA_019787425.1 Platygyra sinensis
TGAAAATCGTGCGCAGTAGGGATGCGCAATGCAATACTGAGGAATCACCTTAAACATGATAGTCAAACTGAGAAAAAAGACTAAATCAAATCACCAGGCCTTTGGTTTGCTGCGGTGTGTGACTAACCTCTTCTTACTGCTTCTTATTCTGTGTGAGTTTCAATAAAAATTGACTTGACTTGACTTGACTTAACTTGACTTGATAGGGTTCGCTTGAAGTCCTACAGCACTATAAACCGTTTGCGCTGATGTTAGGCCTTGCTGTGCATTGGGTGTGGGGAAACTTAAAATAAGAACATAGCGCCACGGACCTCTTAGAAGGCTTGACAGGATATAAACTCCCTCTTAAAAACAAAGAAATTGAGTTCATTACACCACCGGGGGGATAGAGCACCAACCAGTACCCTCCAACCCACAAGGTTAATTTGCTAATATTTTGGCTGCCTCCCAAGAGTAGCCAGCTCGCCACTTTCCCCCTGGGTGGTAGTTCAATGCTTGTAGAAATGAAGTAAACATTGTACAAATTGACTCATTCATTTGACGCCTGTAGGAAGGACTCACCATCAGCTCTCATGCTGGTAACACCATGACAAGTTTCTGTGAATGGACCAAAGGACAGAACGTAGAGGATGATAACCACCCCGATCACTTTGATCACGCCGCACTTATTTCACGGTAAGTCTAGGGGCGCAATCCATTCAACCAAAATTTCCGGGCTGAAGTTCGAAAATTACTTGCTGTCGAATGGATCGCGACAGGTCCGAACGGTCTCGTTCCATTCAACTCGCAAAACGAGTTTCGTGCTCATTTAAAGTGGAGGATGTTGGATCACTGTTTCTCGTATTAGACCAGATGACAATTTCGACGGTGATCATGATATCAATGATATTGTGTGAGTTGTTTCATGCATAGTAATTTAACCAGCATAACGGGTTATGTTGACAAGACCGTTCTCAGATATTTGCCGTATGAGTTCCAAGGCCACTTTCGCATGACGAAAAGAACGTTCCAAATTCTCTCGGGAAATAAATCGCCTTTAAGAGTCGTTAACAGCCAAAACATACATTTGAATCGTGAAGCAGCCCCGGACCGTTTGTAACTGCACATGGCTGTACGAGTAACACCGATAGATCCGCTGTTAACAGTCCATGAAAGCTGCAATGGTAAGTGTTCTCCTTCATGTTGAACATGGAAAATTTCAAACAGTGAGGTACTGGGATTGAGAATGGGTCGTTTTTGATCGGACCGGTCCAACTGAGAAAAGTGGTCCACCTCGAAAGGTGGACCACTTTTTTCGAAACTTTTCCGGTTGGACCGAACCGATTCATTCAGTTTTAGACCGAAATTTCCGGAAATTTTGGCTGAATGGATTGCACCCTGGGATGAACCTCTTGATCTTGTGATTCTTCGTGGTAAGGAAAAATTTCTTAGTCTCATTTAGATTTGGAGTGGCACACAAAAGAAAACACAACGACGAAAACAGATAAATCCAGCAATTCTCAAAGTTTTGCTCTGTATTCGTGACAAGTTCTATCCAATTTGCATACAAATGCGACTCTACCCATCAATAAAATTTGTTACTTGCTTCTAACACTTTTTGCATTGAAGTTCTCTGTCATAAATATTAAACCACTATAATTTTTCCATTTAAGACTAACTTCTGCACATTTTTTGAAGCTGCTCATATCATCCTTCTTTTTATTTCAGTTATGATTTCTGTCGAAACGCGGAAAAAAGACCTGGCCAAAGCTGCGAGAAAGTTTTAGGTGAGGCGGCATTCTTGTGCGTGAGTCAGTAAACAAACGTCTTAGTATGCCACCTACTTTGGAAAAAAAATTGAAGCATCTCTGAAGGGATGGTTGTCTGAGGTGTTTTAGTAATGGGACTTTTGTTGATGTTAGAGTTCTGAGCACTTCACTTCAGATTGTACTCTTTGATGTTTAATACTATTCTGGACTGTCGCAGACTGAATAAAACTTATTTTAAAGCTTGAGAAGCGTTTTTATATTTTCTGTTTCCGTAAACGAAGGTCTTGCTCAAGTCGAAGGAATGTGTAGTCTCACCGGAAGTTGCACCTTGAGCAAAGATGGGGGACTAGGAACAGCGTACACCATGGCTCATGAAACAGGTCACAAGTGAGTATAACAAAGCGAGAGATCTTGAGCGTCAATACTTAAACGTCTAAGTTCTTAGGTTTGGTTTTAGCTCAAGTACACTAGTACTACTAATTAACTACTGATTAAATTTGGATCTGATCTCAAATGGTTTGAATTCAGTTTGATGACCCTAACCAAAGTGGTCTTGGAAAAGACTGATGTAGGTTATTATGTTTCTGCCACCTGAGCGTAGTCATGTCGGGATCAGTTGAAAGTAGAAAACAGTTCTTCTTCGGTGCCATTTTAAATACTCTGTCTGTTGAACTGATTGGTCGACTTGGGGGTGACGTGTCCTCCGAAGCGACTCAACACAGCGTTCACCAGGGCCGGGTTGTTCACAGCCCGATTAAGTTAACCCAGAGAGAATTTTAATTTCAGTTTTGTAATTTTTTGGTGAAGTGTTCTGTTTATATTGTTTGCTCTGCAGTTTTAAGCGGTAGTAATCCTCAAATTACACCAAACATTAGAGGTGAAAAACATTCTTAACAAGAAAACATAATGCTTCAGTTAACATTTAACCCTGGGTTAACGTTAACCGGCTTTCGAACAACCCGGCCCAGAAGTTTACAGTACTTTATAAGTTATCATTTATAACACGGGGACTTCCATGTAATCCTCAGTCGCGCATAAAAATTGCAGCCTTAAACAAAAAAATTAAACGTCAGCGGTCATCACCTCTAGTTGACTTTCCTGTACTTGCGATTGTAATCAGACTTTTACTCTTTTGTAGTTTGGGCGCACAGCACGACAGCGCAGGTAATCCGTGTGCTGATGTAACAAACATCATGTCCACACAGGCCAGCGGTAAAGAAACAGCTTTTGAATGGTCCCATTGCAGTAGAGAATCAATTCATACTTTTCTATCGTGAGTATTCTGCATTTATTTTCGTGAGCCGTTGTGACTCTGTTACTTCAACGTTCTCAGTTTCAAATCCGCCCATTTCATAGTTGCATTACTTTTTTTTTGTTTATCGTTTAGCATTTTAGAGCTATGATTATTAAGAATTCTTTGTCAAAAATCTAAATTTAATAGAGAATAATACATGGGCGCGCGGAGATATGGAATTTATCTTCGAGTGTTCACATCGATATCGAACGAGTGAGCGCAGCGAACGAGTGAGATATCGAATGTGAACACGAGAAGATTTCCGAAGATTTTCCAAAATTGTTCCGAAGTAAGGCGAACGTTTCCGAACATTTTCCGGATATTTTCCAAAGATTTCCGAAGATTTCCGAAGATTTCCGAAGATTTCCGAGGAGGCCCGATGATGTATTGATCATACAGCAACAATCCTAAGTACTTTTTAAGGGATTATGGAACCTAGCAATGGTGATCATTTTAGTAACTATGGTAACCATAGTAAATGATATTTTTACATGTGAAATTATCGTAATTTTACATGTGAAAAATATATGGATTTTTCTCAGTGGCAGAAATCCTAATAAAACACTGATGTTTATGTAATAAAGTGAATTATTAAACGCCTCAGTAAAAGTGACATACTCGAATTCAAAAGTGATCGCATTCTGTTTCGGGTAGTTTCCCGAGAGCTGAGAACATTCCCGTCCTCAGTAGAGCCTCAAGTAGTTTCTTCCCGCTTAAACACATAGTTAGCCTATATTAACTGATTGAGACGAAATGACAAGGAATGCCAGACTTTCACATTGCTTATGTTCAGGTAGTGAGGTAACAGAGTAATGACCAATGCATTTGATATTCTTAGTGGCGATCATTCTGCCTGCTTAAAAGACAAACCTCAAAAGGCTGTGAAATTGCCAAAACGTCTGCCTGGTGAACTCTATAACGCTGACGATCAATGCTCGAGGGCCTATGGAGATAAATCAACTGTATGTCCAGCTCCTTTTTGAAAGAGGTGAGTCATAAGAAAAATTAAAAATAAATAACAAAATAACAAAATATAAAAAAAAGGCTGGCGAGACAAGGTCACTGTAAACATTCGATAACATTTGAACAAACAGGCCGATTCTAGCTCACGGGACGGAAAAAATTCGTTTAGTAGTTCAGGGGCGTAACAAGAAAAGAAATTATTACTGTAGCAACTGATGTCCATGGTTAAATCCAGGAGGGTTACAGGTACACGTAGGCTAGCAAAAATATGACTTAGGTAATTTCCATGGAAAATTTTCTTCATTTCATTTATTCTCTCACAGAAAATATACATAGCAACTTCCTCTGCTCGCATATAGCTCAGCTAGTCGAAGTGGGCAGAGGACACTTGAACCAGGGCCGTACCTAGGATTTTTTGTCTGCGGGGGCAAACTCCACAAACCTTCACAGGGATCTCCCGTATACAGACAGGGTTTCTAGTCGGACGTTTTGTTTTCACCCCTATTAGTTTTTCCTGGCGGGGGCAACTGCCCCCCCCCCCCCCGCCCCCCCGCTATGTACGGCCCTGTGAACATAAAGTATTTCAATAGGAGGAGATCAAGAAAAGAAGGAAAAGCAGAAGGAAAGAAAAAGGAAAAGGAAGATAGAACTATATAAACGATACAGAGATGAACTAGAGTTATTGCGATACGTTGCAAAATTACAGGTATTTAGGATGTTTTGATGGTCTACATTGAAACACAACCCTATGGCAGGGACCGTGAGAACCGTTTTAAAAATGAATCCCAGTGATAAAAGTGGTAGGGCTATACCAGCCCCTCCCCCTTCGCAGTCCCTGGTCATACAAACAAAATGACTGAGTCAAGTGCCTTGGCTCTTCTGTTGCCAGCTACGGCCCCGAATTTAAACGCATTTCATCGGAAATGATGTGTTTGTTTCTTTTACTCCGTTTTTAGAAAATCTGCACGCAGCTGTGGTGTATCAACCCTGTGACTAGAATGTGCGCCACACACCATGAACCTCTGCCGAGGGAACGGAATGCGGCCAGAAAATGGTAAAGATAGTATTTGTGTGTTAGATGTGCCATTTTGAAGTTTATAGAAAGAATCGATAAATCAAGCCCGGTAGTTCTTCTTGTGTTGTGTCTCAGACTCTCAAATCAGTGTTAAAATCGTTTAACCAGGGAAACTCTCCTAAGTTCTCAGAGGCTTTTTTATACGTGCTAATGTGGAGGAAATTTCATGACGTCAGCTACAACAGTCATCTTTATATTCTATGAAATTTTATGACAAGAGTCAGCTTGATATTCCAGGACATCTTAGATTAATAAGGGTCTAGAAAGAACGGGAACTTCAACTAAACCGCCCAACTTCGTCTTGGCCAATATCATCATATTCAGAAAGGGAAGCTAATTGTTTACCCTGACGGGAATGACAAGTAGCAGTGATAATTATGATTGATAACAATGGATTGATTAAATACTTTATAAAATTTGTGTAACCGTTTTCCAGTGGTGTCGTCGCGGAAAGTGTGTCCCGTTTGGCAGCGAGGGGCCTAAGGCTGTGGACGGCGGTTACGGACCGTGGGGAGAATGGAGCGACTGTTCACATTCGTGCGGCGGGGGACTGATAACAAGAAAGAGGAATTGTGATAACCCAGAGTAGGTTTGCCTTTGACAAGTGATAACAATAATAACAACAATCATCATCATCATCATCATCATAATGAAAATGACAATGAAAATTATAATAATAGCAATCTGAAGACTTTCAATTCAAAATAAATGAAACATTTTCAACTACTTTCATCAATCCCCCGTGGTTGTACATTACATATCGAGTAATGCTGTTGTTGTATGTGATAATCTTTTCAGACCCAAAAATGGTGGAAAGTTATGCAAAGGACACTCTGCAGAATTCAAGTTCTGTCACACTCCTGTGAGTATTAGCCCAGTTGCTCCCTCAATGCTAAAATGATAAATCATACAAATCATACAATTGGCAACGAAAGTTCCTCATCAGCCTCATTACATATGTTTGAACACATAAAACCTATTTTGCTTTGTTTAGAAATGCCCAGCAGGGACACCTAGCCCTAGAGCAAGTCAGTGTGAATCAAAGCGACAGATACAATTCATTGATGGTAACATGTATCAGTGGACTTATAATCCTGCTGTTCCTGTTACAGGTAAAGAGACTTGACATCCAATCAACTCAAACTAAGCACAGCCTGCTCATGTGCAAGGCAAGGGCAACAGACCTTATGCATGATTTCGTCAGTTGCAAAAAAACACTCACTTCCAAGCCTCATAGAACCCCTGCCACCTTATGAACGATGATTTGCACAAGTTGTACTTCGAAACTGGGGCTATCTTGTCTGACATAAATATGAATAACAACTATATTCCAGCTGTTTTTTCTTCCATACGATTATACTGCTTCTCCATGGAGTTTGTGTGTTTTGAGACGTGTTACTCGATGACTTCCTCCAACCTAGTTCCTCGGGCGTCTCCTTTGAAATTTGGCAGAGGGGGAGGGGGGGGCTGGCAATGAGGTTGAAATTACTCTAATCAAATAGGCATTTCACTTGAAATGTTGAAACAGAAATGATTAAACACGAGAGGGCATAGCACTTCGTATTTTTATCTTCGTATGAACGGATGTTTTTGTGTCGTATTTCAGGTGGACAGCAGTGTAAATTAGCGTGTATTGCCCAGGTAGGTATTCGCCAATTTGCCAAGTATGGATTTGGCTCCGTGGCTGACGGGACACGATGTGATGATTATGATGAAAACAGCGGGATTTGTATCAGCGGCAAATGCCAAGTAAGCTATGTCGAAATGCCCTTCATGTTGCCAAGCTCCAATTTTTCGAACACCTTTTTGAGAATTTTGATAAGAGTAAGTTGACTCAGATGAAGGGTGTTGTATAGAAAGAAAAATCGAACAAAAATCGAAGAATCGAGAGAAAATCCTTTGCAGCAAGAGCGCAACCGCGGCGCCAAACAACTCAAATCAACCTCCTCAGTCCCAGAGTTCTCACTCATACTCCCTTCAGGAAGCGACGTTGAAACGTTAAATGCAACTGCTCGCCAATCTACTGACCCCACCCTACTCCTAGTTGGCACATTAACAGCACCCATAAAAAAGACCAACAGCGCCAAAAAAAGTTTTGACATTTGCTATTTACAGTTGTTGGATTACATCCTGTCTAGGAAATTCAGGTTTAGCGTTTCATTTCTCTCACCTACTAGCCATTAGGCTGTGACAAAGTACTGGGATCCTCAAAAGTGTTTGACCGTTGCGGTGTTTGCGATGGAGATGGAACTTCATGTATCGGCAAAAGATTAACATATAAAGGCCTTCCCAATCCTATGAAGGGTAAGCTAGCCTCATGTAAAAGATACATTTATACTTAGGAGTCAGCTATACAATGGAGTTGTTTGATAAAAGAGCAACCGAGACAATCGTCAAGTGACAAAAGAAAAGTTAACATTGTTCAAATCCAGGTTGTAGGTGTTCACTATATATATTTTCGCTTCTCTATTATGATTTTGTGTTTCTGTTGACAGGACATTATCAGGCTATTGGAGTTATTCCTGAAGGAGCAAGAAATGTTCAGATCAAAGAACTGAGTGTCTTTAAGAATTACTTGGGTAAGTTCATACCCGTAACGAAAACTGACCTTGGCTTGACAAAACATCGCCGACATTGTAACGACAAATTTCTTCTGAGTATTACTATGGGTGATGTCAAGATGGCTGGATGTTGGCCAAGTTCTTTTTTTGCGCGTTTTTGGACCAAGACAGAGTCGAGGTCCATAAATTCGCAAAAAAAGAGAGACTGACGAGGCCAGTATTCAGCCATCTTGGCCGAACAAACTTGGTCAATAAAGGACTTATTATGTGGCTTTCGAGGAAATTTTTTTGCGGGACAAAGCGAGTAGTCCCGAGCGGGTAAGATAGCTCCATCTTGCCCGCTCGGGTAGCCAATCACATCGCAGAATTTGATTTATCTTGCCCGCTCGCGGAGGTAGGCATATAACAAAGTGTAACACATTGTGATGAAAATGCTTACATCTTGGTACAAAGCGACGTCCGGTCAAGGAGGACTAAAGGACCATATTTCCCAAGGATGGTCTCGCCTATTGTTAATTACTAAGTTTATCGCAAGGCTCTAGTTGACATTTTACAACCTGTTTTTTTTTGCCAATAAGCTGAGTATTCATAATGCCAGTGGGCATTATAGAAGAAATTCGGCCCCATCTATTAGCCAATCGATGGGCGCGTTACATCTCTGTGAAAAGCTCTAGCCAAATAATAAAGCAGAACAACGACTGGAAGCTGTTATTTAGCAGAGTGAACAACCAAATTATCGGAAGTGTCGAGCAGGGTTGGTTAACATCAATTTTACAACCTGTTTTTTTGCCGATAAGCTGAGTACTGACAGTGCCAGGGGCATTAGGGGAAAATTCGACCCCAGTTGTCAACCAAGCGGAGCACGCGCTACATCTTCTTAAAAGTCTATCCATATAAAAAACGAGAAGATTAAACCACCAAATTATCAGAAATGACGGATATACCAAGGAATGTATGGCAATCAATCTTGGGTCACTTCCACAGCTATGATGACTGTTGAAGGTAAAGACTTACTCAATATGGACTTCCGCATCAAACCACGAATCTTTGGCTTTATCGGCGCTGGTACGAGATTTAAATACACTCGTGACGAGTTGGACAGGGAGAAAATTACTGCACAAGGACCACTCAGTCAGGACGTGGAGTTACTGGTGAGTTCAGAGATGAAACGTTATGTATCACTGCAGAAAACTTTTGAGTAAGCTAGGAATTCTGGAATAGGTGATAGAAAAATCATCGAAGCCATTGTTCTAATACTCTTCACACACGCTATAGCCACAATGGCATTGAATTTAAAGAGATGATAAGTTTAAAAAAGATAGATTTGGTTGATAACATAAGCGCGTCTATTCAAATAATCCCAGGAGCACTTGCTCGATGCGTTTCTTAACCTTCATAATTAATGAGGTGGGCGTTATCTTACGTGCAGAAACAACCTCCTACTTCAAAGGAAAAATATTACCTTATCAACCTCTGATATTTTTTCGATATTTCAGTTTGACCTTCCTGTCTGTGTTCTCTACAGTATTTAGTTCAGTCCTGGAAGGAAGAATACCAGGTCAGGGTACGATATCTCGTCCCACGCTCTGAAGACGTCGAGACCGCGGACGAGAGAATCGCACGAAGCTTGGGGCATAGCTTGGAGCACGATAAAGTCAATTTCAAGTGGGCAAAGCGCTCGTTGGGCTGCTCTGAAAGTTGTGGAGGAGGTTAGTAGTGCTTAATGTCACAATTACCCAACCAGAACATCCCGAAAATCTTACTATCAAGATGGGGTGGGGTGGCCCAATCAAGGGATTCTCCCATCGAAATATCCCTGGTCTTAATGTCTATCGCAAGTCAAACCTGTTAGAGAGTTCTGTTAAGCAACTGAAAGAATTCATTGTATGTTGAAATAACCGTCGTCTGTTGCAATACAGGAGCAGAGTTGCTCAAGGCGACTTGTGTCCGTGCTGATGACGGATCAATGGTCAGCGATCATTATTGTGGCGGAGAAAGGCCTGGTGATGAGACTTTGGAGTGTAACACCAAAAATGTCTGGCGAGGTAATCAAAAGGTTGATTCGAATAACATGTTGCCGTCAAGTCTTGTTTTAAACACGGTCAAACTCAATGTTTTCATTAGGTGGAAAACAGGAGGATGGACAGATTGCTCAAAGACATGCAACGACGGCCACCCAGGGGAGAGGACTCGGGAGGTAATCTGCGTTGACGAATCACATGACATCGAGACTGAAGATCAGGAATCGTACTGCGCAGGACCTAAACCCGTGACACGAGAGACATGCGCACTGCAGGCCTGTCCTGCTGAGTGGGTCACCGTGAAATCAGGGCCGGTTAGTATGAAGAAAGGCTAGAAACAATTCTGTTCTCATTAAATATGTGGTAATAATGTTTTATCAAATAGTGCGCACATGGACGCAACGGACTTTTGAACTGAATTCGAGCAACGTTTGCCATTCATTTGTCACATTCGGAAACAAAAACGCTGAAATAAGCGTGGGTAAAAGTTGAGTAAGTCTATAAATCCAATCGACCGAAAAGGTACCTTTGCTTTAGGATTTTCAGTGATGAGTCCTGATATACAGAGGAGGACATGATATATTGTGGAGGTGCGGTAGCCTCATGGATTAGTGGGCTCGCGCCCGGGTTCGAGCC
>JAHPZR010034817.1:0-11957 GCA_019787425.1 Platygyra sinensis
ACGGAGAACATCTCAACGGATCAAAAGATAAAAATTTAACTCGTAAAATATGTTATTAGTCAAGGTTTAGCTTTGTTTGGGAAAGCATGGCAAACACAACCCAAACAAAATTGACTCGATACATTATCAGAAGACCCGCTGGCGTCAGCATCATCAACCTATCAACCTGTTTCAAACCTGTTTGAATGTCTGTGATCATATCAAGCAAGTAACGCATTACAAGTCATAATGTAAATTCGGTATTAAAAAACTGAATTTCCATCAGTGTTTATATGGATCTCTACCATCAGTACTGCTGAATTTTTCAGGTTCTCTGTAATATGCATGTAGGGGATGTTAATTCTGAGGTGTAAATGAAAGGTGTTATTAAATCATCTTGCAAATTTTGCGATAAGGTTTAGTTGTTGAATATTTTTCACTTTGAGTAATCCGAGTCTTGATCAAAAATAAATGACAAGCTTGCCGGGGACGTCGTGTTGTGTTCTTGGGCAAGACACTTTACTCTCAGTGCCTCTCTCCACCCAGGTGTATAAATGGGTACCGGCGAATTGTTGGGGAAACCTAACAAAATTGCGGGGGAGTGACCTGCGATGGACTAGCATCCCGTCCAGGGGAAGTAGAAATACTTCTAGCCGCTTCATGCTACAGAAACCGGGATAAGCTCCGACAGCTATGAGCCAATCTTGACTCCAAGGCTTCACTTTGCGACCGCATTAATTTTGCTGAGGAATTCCAAAGTCTCGCTTTCATTGCTGCCATTGCACACCTTAGACCTCAATTCATGCTAGAAGAGGGCCTTCTGTCTATATTTTCACCTGTTCGCCATGATAAACTTCTATTTATATTTCTATTTATATACTAACATGTCAAGAAATTCCATTTTTAGCTTGGCTATAAATTGTTACAAATCACGATTTACTAGAGCTTATATTGCTTCATGAATTAACCGAAATATCGTTCTTTTTTTCCAACTTTTTTCAGTAAAATTGAACAAGTTTCCTAAAGACGATACTTCCTTTTGTTGTTGTTACAAGTTTCCTAAAGACCATACTTTGAAAAAGGCTAAAAGATCTTCCACATCAGGACCCGCGCATTCACCAAACGAGAACTCAATAATATGAGAGTTTTTTATTTGCCTCAGATTGAGGTTAGATTATTTGCAGTCGGTTAGCTTTTAGCATATGTTTTCTTCCATCCAGTAATTAAACTGAATTAACCTCAACTATAAATTTCTTTTTTTTTTTCACAAGATCGGTTTAGACGAAGATCTTTTTTTGTTAAGGAAATAATTCCTGTTGTTATACATAAAATATAGGTGGATAAAAATAAGTATCAGTTTCATAATCGGTAATATTGTTATAAACTGTATTGACTTGTTTCGGAGTGAAAAAGTCAAAGCAGTTGTATAAAAGTTTTGCACTCGCTGAAGCGGAAATAAATTGCTATAACGCGCGTTTCATTGGTTTTCTTTCGTTTGAAATACGACGGTATATGTCCAGCGACTTTACTCAGTGAGCATAGGTTCCTTGGAATTCCTCTCCATTAAGTTTCTTTCGCCAAACAGATACTGCTGTTGAAAAACTAGAGCTAAATTCTTAAAGTTAGCGAAATACTGTGTTTATAGTAATTTTATTTCGTCTTGTTAGGCAGACGTTAGCTACCCATAAATACTATGATCCGAATTTAAATTATATATTGCCACTCCTCTCTGTTTTAAAACAAGGTGCTAAACAGATCAACTTGGCTACATCGAATAATCTCATACTGCTTACCATCTTGAGGGAATGGTTCACCGAAAATTGTCTCCCTCTCTTGTGGTGTTAGTAAATTGTGCACATCCTCAATCCAAAACAGAACAATTGACGATAAGTAAAACTTTTTAGCATTGGATGAGTGTGAAAAATGATTAGTTTGCCTCCCAACGAAGACTTTTTCAAGCATGCAAATTTTCTTACCTCGTTTGAATTTGCTCCAGCCCGCGGAAGATTAAAAAGAAAAAAGTATATTGCGATAAACTGCGCGAACATTCTGCCTCAAGGCACGAGCAACGCTCTGGCTGAAGACCCGTTCAATGTAATCTCAGGATCACCGATCGCCGAGTATCTGTGCGTTTCCTGAGCTCATTAGACTTTCAAATGAGCCTGATATTTGCTACTGTTTTGATGTTTTTATTCCGTATTGATGGAGTATTGCTCGCAGCTACTCAATGATTTTGTCTCGGTCGGTTCCTCTCAAGTTTTCGCCATTAACGATCTAGATAAACAACGAATGCAATTAGAAAACTGATGCCGTCCTGCCTTTTAAGGATTCTCAAAGAGGTGTCTCCTCTCAATCTGCCACTTTAAACTTGATAACATCTTTCTTCAGTTCTTGTGCAACATGATAAAAAATAATAATAAAAAATAATAAAAAATCCGAGAACGATTCACCACGTAAACCATCTTACTGAAAACGGCACACTAAGTTCCAACTATTTTAAAACATTTTTACACCCCCACTTTTTATAAGTACCTAACTGCTGTAATGAAACAAAGAGAGATTGAAAGCTCCCCTGCCGGTTTCGGAATACTAAGGTAAACCGCAGCCACGCAAGCCCTCTCACCAATAAATCCATCTTGAGATGACAAAATGCCTTTGTTGACAAAAGTAATTTATTTCTGGGAAACGGATTTACAGATCTTTAATTGCAGCTTATGTGTTTTCGAATTGTTCGCCACATGAACGAAACTTTGATTTCACCGCCTGTCAAGAAAGTTGCTACATTTGACTTTTCCCTGTGTCCTCTCATGAAACAGCTTTTAACTTCTAAATTCTCGAAACTGCATTTAGATTCGCAAGAATAATCAGTGCATCGATAAAAGATAGGCAAAATATTTTTCTCTACTTAAAAATGAAGAGAACAGCATTTTTTACAACAACAAGGGAACCTGATTCAATCAAAAGTATTTTTTGAACTGTTTATTCTATTGACAGTTTTTTTGTCTTTCGGTAATTATCAATCGAATGCGATAACCTTCAGAGTAATAAAACCAACGTGTTGTCCTTCTTTGTTATATGTTTTGGTGGTTTCAGGGAAATAAATTTTCCGAACTCAAAATAATAAAAAAAGCCTTCAGTGAAAGTGTAAAGCTAGATTCATAAGTGGATATAAGTCCGTTTTGAAAATTACTGGGTTAATTTAGGTTACCTTTTTCTGAAAAGAAAACGTCCTTTGTCAAATCACCATATGATGTTTTCTCTATAAAATCATATCGAAGTTCATCTAATTACAAAGAGAACAGTTGCGACCTTGTTTCTTTCGCGCAAGGTTAACGCCCTTAAAAGTACGTTGACGCCCTTCCGAGCCAGTGTGTCCGTTGCCAATTCGTCTGGTTAAAAAACATTCTCATTCACATTACGCTGAACAAACCGGCTAAACTGCTAAAGAAGAATGTCTGAAATGAACAAAGGACTTTTAAACGATCACGCACGCTCGTCAAACGCGATGTTGCAGGAACATGTTTGATCGTTTTTTTGTGCGTAAAACTGGCGTTTTCAACCGATGGCCTAGATGAATTTTACGCCGTATTATTAACTCGCATTAAAAGTAATCAAATATTTAATTGTTATTTACTGTGTGGTTTATCCCGATTAGAAGAAAAACACAGAACGCCATTTTGCTGCAAGTGCTTTTGTAAACATACTAAGTCTTGTAACCGCTGATTCACTGATTAATTACTTTTGCCGTCTCCACGGCGCCTGAGGCACTCAATGACGACTAAACACAGTACAAGGAGATTTCTCGATAAGCCCTTGATTTTACTGGCGAAACTTTTGCGGCTATGGACTTGACGCATCGAGGTAAGTTCTTGTTTTAATAACAGGCCTCACCGAAAAATTCAAAATTATGTCGACTCGCAAGTGAAGTGTTTGCGATTTAGATGAACGAAATGGAAATGAAAGGTCAGAGGGACTAAAAGTTATTTTCAAAATACGCTGCATATTTTCATTTAATTCAAGGAAAAATATCACTTTTATATTCATACTCTCAAAATGCATGTAGTAAAGTTACTTTTTTAGTGAAGTGTCGATCAACTTTGTCTTAATGACCGCGAATCTGCTGATAACATGCTTAGTTTCCGTTAAGGAAATGATATTGAGCTGTTACGTACACACACGATATTGATTTTTAATTACTGGATATAGTTTACTTATCTAACCCCAAGCTACTTGAACGTTACGTTCTCGATACATACGATGAGATGTTCAAGCTATAATATACAGCACATCCGTCATATTGCAGGACAATAGATTGATATATCCTGTATAAGACTCCGAAGTCGTGAGATCATGCAGTCAATATCACCCAAATCCTTTTAATCTAAAGATTGCTCAAGGGCGTGTCATTTCCGATAACACCTTAAGTATTACAGTACTCCTAAGTAGTTCAAAGTTTAAAATTTTTTTCTCCACCTTCTTCCACTTTTGTTTTATTCGACTTAAATAGAAAACCAGCTTTGCAAGCGTGGGCGAATCCGTAAAAAATATCCAAAAATACGCGATGAATGAATGCTATGAATAGCGGCTAGATTTTGCCCGTAGCCTAATAAAGATCGTTCGCTGCTAAATATACTTGCCAAAATATCTTATCATTCTCGAAGAATTAAATGGCTTGATCAGTGTGGTATCAACAGATTATATTCAGGTAAAGAAAAATGGTGACTTTTTTTCAAAAATAAAAAGCGTTGATATTACTTAGTTGTAAAGATTTTTTAAAAACAATCTAGCCACTGGAAAGATCAAATCAATTACGAGATCAATTACCTGGTAGAGAAAAATCTTTTCCCTTTAAATCTTTAGATTCTCGCGGAAGAGTGTCGTTTAGACTTTTTCATCCCTTTCGCTCGATTTCGGCGTCATTTGTTTGTTTTTCAGTTTAACTACCCCTGTAATGGTAAATACTTTCGTCAGTTATCGATATTATCAAGTACAAACTGAATCCGAGTACAGCAGCCATGTTACTTTCAAAGAATCATGTTTTCGTACGTGCTCTGTCGTGTTATTCGGCTTTTAGAATCGCCGCATGCCCTGAAAACCTGAACACGACTCGCCGACGCGCTTTCCACATTGATGCGATTCACATTGATGCGTCACGTTCCCTGCCGCAGGCCTGCTGTCAACCGCCGCGCGAAAAGGAAGCTTAAGACGATTTTCCATTAACGGGAAATTTGCGCCTAATTACTCTTTGTCACGGAATCACAAAAACTATCTCAGCTGTTTGAAGTAATATAACTAACAAAAGAAGTAAAGGGGCAAAGCTGAAAGAGAAACTATTGTAAATAATGGGCAATATGACATTGGTTCTTATAGAACTGTTTTCTAAGTTATTTTCAAGGACTTTAATTCGAGTTTAAATAGTCGGTTTTTACAATCAGGAAAGCCGGCCATCAATTTAGCTTTAGTGTAACTGAATTTGAAGCCAGACTGGCTGTACTAAATTGATTTCAGTCTTTGAAAGCACTATGAAAGGTTATCGGTATAGTCTAGAAAAGTGACTTCCTTAATCGCTTCTCAGTTTTAACCTTTTAAGCCGCGGAGAATCAAAGAAAAATTAATAAACTGGCGCGCGCCGGGTGGAAGGAAGCAAACCGACAAAGAGGGTTCATCGACCAGAAGTCTTCTTCCACATGTTTCCCTTTGTTCCCGCCCAATACCTGACTTATTTCCCACCGATTGTGGAAACCTCACAGATATATTTTTTCAAATCACCGTTAAACTGCCAAGACTTACACACGTTCAATTTCTTCCTAACAATGGAATTTGAGTATTAGCAATGTTACATTTCATCTACTTTCGGTCTCATGTTTATATATTGTGGTGAATTTCTTTTGATGGTGATACCCTGTGATATCAATACAGCAAGAAAACACACCGTCAACCAGAATATACATTTCAAAATATCAATATCAATATACCATGAGAAGAACCTGATTTTACTCACTCTCCAACTTACCTTGCGTCTCTGTTTCAAAACGAATCCTCATGCAAAAATATGCAAATGTGTTTGATTTGCATAGGAATGAACCTGCCGGTGGCGGATCTAGGAAAGCCCCCCCCCCCCCCCCCTTATTTTAGGTGAGAAAAGAAGAAATGACAGAAGGGAGAAAAGTATGCAGGAAAGTAAATCAAAACCACTCCCCCCACCCCCTTAACTTGCCTATCAGTGTTAGGTTTCGAACGGAGACTCGTTTTGACACAGAGATAAAAGGTAACTTGGACAGTGGCCCACTGAATCATGATCGGAAATAAAACACAAGGGGAACTTCTGGCATTGAGAAGTAACAACGCTTTTATTGAAATAACACGATTTCCGACAACAGTTCTAACCAACGGACTATTTTCTTGTGTTGGCTGTTTTTTCGTTATCTGTGAAAAGGTGTTAGCTCCGATAAACTACTTTCCTATTATACTGTACAAAAATTACAACACGTGATCATCACTGCCAACTGATAAACTGCTGGCATTTTATACAGGTATATTACTTATTAAAAATTAAAAAACTTAAGGTTGACCTTTTTTCTCTCTACAAAAACATTACAAGAACTAACAAAACAAGGCTTCTACTTTTTTTCCAATTTATCCATGATTATGGTATTAAACAACTGCCCAGGCATTGTAAACAAAACAGTAACAAATTATGTTCATTTTCGTGACTACGAAAAGGTTACCAATTGCAACAGCATAATCCGTTAACGATACCCTGTTAGTTTTCACAATAAGTCGTGACTTAAACATTTTGCAAAACAGATCAACAACGAAATCTATAAACAACAAAAAAATATTAAGAAAACTTTTAAAATATTTTCATCAAACATTCAGCATGCACTATGTACAACAATGTAATTGGAGTAATTCAAAGAAAGTCATCTTCAAAGATTGATCACCCTATGGCCTGCTTTTCCCTTCATTCAGACATTCAGCCTCTGCAAAAAAAAATAATAAACGAGGAAATCACAAAGAAAATCTGGTAATTGTTAATCTTTAGGTGTGAATGAACTTTACGGAGTCGAACCTTCGTTTACCACGGTTTTCAGTTTCACAATATTCATTTTTTGATGGAGAAAAACTTGGTCTCTACTGTACAGGCAGAAAAAACAACGCTTATTATACCCCTGTAAACCAACAACTAATTTACCTCGATATCCTTTGTTTATTCCTTTTAAAAATGATTATAAATAACATAGCTAATAAATTAGGTTTATGGCAGAAAACAGGTTTTATACGTTCATTACAATATGGAGGTAGATAATAGCTCTTCAGTGATATCTGAACCGTACAATCAACTAAAGAGTTTTAAAGCTTAAGAAACATGCCTGCTACAGTTGGTTTTACCTTATTCTACCGGCGTAAGTCTCCAGTTGGTCATTACAAGGATTCTCCACGTTACAAGCCACATGGGTGGGTGGCTTGAAATCCGTGCATTCCTTTTCATCCACAACCTTAATCTCCCCAAATGTGTTTACTCTTCTACACTCCACCGTCAGAGACTGAGAGCCAGGGCCGCAAGAAGTTGAGCACTATCCACAAACATGACGTAAAACCAAAACAGAAGAGTTAATCAGGGTGGTGGTTTTATATTTGTTTTACGTCTAGAACAACAATTAACAATTGGTTCATGCTTTAGCGTGCACTATCGAGTTATGGAACACGCAGGAAGTTTGGAGAGCACGAAAGAAGCGTAAGAGTTCGCCGAGGGCAATTCTAGCTTCTTGAGTGCTCTCCAAACTTCCCAAGTGCTCCATAACTCGAAAGTGCACAGCTAAAAGCATGAACAATTGTTTTATAACATAGCCAGTGGAACTGTGCATAAAACCCTGAAAATCCGACGCGAAAAAAAGGACAATATCAGAAGCGATTGTTCGCGGTAAGCGAAATATTAAACAAAATAGCAATTGGTTTTATTTCAATTTTTCTGTTGAAAGCTCGAGTTTTCTATTTGACAGTTTTAAAACATACCAGCAGTTTGAAATTTATTTGGTTTAAACAGTGTCTTTCTGTCAAAAGTTGTTGAATTTTACCCTCCGACAGTAAAGCGAATCGACGGCGCTGATGCGAGTATCCTTTTTCCGTGGTTTTCTCTTTTTCTGCCTTATTTAAGAACTCTAGCCCGTGAGAAAAGGTCTGAAAATTGTGTTTGTTTTGGGATTAGTAGGCCGAGTCTCTCTTTCCATTATTGTAGCAAAAAAAAATATTTTTCCCCGCGCTGACAATGGCCGCTCGCGCGAAAAAAAAATTCTGGCAAAGCAATTTGCTCACGCCATCAGCGTGCACTGTCAAGATTTGGAGCACGCTTACGTATACTGAATTTGATTGCGTGGCTCTGCTAGCTATGTTATAATAACGAGTGTAGCACATTTTAACCGAGTGGGTTTTAAAAATAAGGATCTGATAAAGATAGCTTATTACCAGGCCAGCATGCTCAGTGTACCACTCTGCCGGGCATGGCTGTTTCCCACACGCCTCTTGGCTTGTTGGTTTGGGTTCCTTACATTTACTGTCTTTGACTTCTAACTCAATACCCTGTGAATCTTCCACGCAGAACACCTCACGGGATCTGACTCCATACTCGCCATCATTGCAGCTTTTCGTGCAGTCGGTCCATTCACCAATTTCCCACCTGGAAAGACACGAGTCGTGTCGTGAGAACGAATTGTCCGAATCCTCCACGAAAACACGCCGAACTTGCGTTTCGCTTACTCTTTTTAGGAAACTTGAAGGACTTCACCAGTTTTCTCGTTGGAACTGACCTAACTTTTTAGATCGCTGGCGCAATCATCTATGACTCTTACGAGATTTACAAACCGTTCGCACAACTTAAAATTTTTTAACGAAAATATCGACATTTGTTATATGGCAATTTAGTCTGGAGCAAATGAATCCCAGCGATGTGATTGGTTCTTTCTTAGTCGAGATTTTGCCATACGGGCACCTTCCTTCGAAACAGTTGTAAGCCGTGTATTTTCTTTGTTTTCGAGTGCCATATAATAAAGTGCACAATCGTGGACAGAAGTGCTTAGGACACTTACATGTAATTTAACGAATTATATGTGTTTTACTGAAGTTTGAATAAAGCGCCGCTTTTCCCCCAGTTTTTAAGATACGTTACTATTCCCTTTCCCCATCCAGGTAAATTGTATTCGCGTTTGGCGTGTGAACAACGGGGCCAAAAGTGCAAATTAGTCCCAAGACGTTTGTCCATGATCATCGCTTGTTGAGCCGTGCTGGGGAATACTGGCCATCGGACGTTTTTTTTTCTGTACATACCTTGGGCCATTTTTGTCCAGTACGGCGCTCCCGCTTGGCTAGTGAGAGGTCAGTATCAATGATATTTCAGTTATATACATGCTAGCCTTCACCACGATATGGAACGCCTATAGTCTCACCTCGCAGGGCATGTCTGGGTATTGCATGCCTTTGTTATGTCTTCAGGCCTCTTCTCTTCGCAAAACTGATCTCCGACGGCTGATTCATCGTCCTCTCGAACACAAACAGCGGTGATAACTTCAATTCCTGGAAATGTGATCAGAGAGCGGATATTTTAAACAAATTTCTTGGAAATTGTTATCGAGTACATTAATGCCAGCAATAATCCCCAGGCCCGACCAGGCCAAAGATGCGATTCCATCAAATACTTTGTTAAATCTTTTCAAGCTAGAAACTGTAACTTCTTCCCGTTAAACTTCCACCATTGGAGAGCTTGTTATGTCTTATGCCCGGGCTTATGTCGTTAAAATGTGCTCAGAGACTTGGAATACAGAACGTATTTGTGAGTCATATAGTTATGTTTAGAGAATTTTACTGTGCGATAAGAGTGTGTGCACCTGATAATTTACGACTAAGTATCCCTTCCAAACTTGAACAAAAACATTCTTGAAATGCAAAATTTCTTCAAATAATTTTACCTGCACCACCACCACCAAAAAAATACTTCTAAACAAATATACGCCAAGGGCTCAACAAGGTATGCTGCTTCAGTCGAATATAAACGATTCGGGAACTTTACGCAAACTCAGTTATAATAATGACTTGTGCCTACCTACGCCACATGTTACTGAACATTCTTGCGACGACATAATCCATTTCATTTTCGGTTTTTCTTCATCTCCACTTTGTCCTTCAGCCTCTCTAAGTTCTTTGTCTACTTCGTATATGTCACGGAAGAGATCTGGGAAGTAGCTTTCCGTACTGAGACTCCTCGTGTACTGGGTACCAGGCTTGACATATTGGTAGTTCACCTTGTATTTATTCGAATAATCGTACACTTCGTACTGTTGAGACAAAATTGAACCTTGTTCATACCAGAGCTCTGAAGACAAGTTAATATAGACTAAACTTGCACTTAAAAGAGAAACATCACAAATAGAGTGTATTTTGAATAACTTAGCCGGCCAAGCCTTTTAAACTTTCGTCTCATTGTTTCCAAACTTACAAACATCGTCAGTGTTTCATTTTAGATTTGCACTTGTTATTTGGTGTTTTTCTAGCTTAGAAATCCAGTGGATCCAGCAGCACACTAGTCAGTTTAGTAGCTCTTCCAGTAATTTTTCCCTTTTCACATTTCACTTCAGTGACAATGCAATTAAGGTTGATGTCCTGCTATCAGGCCAATGTTTTGGTTTCCTTGTCAACACACCACAAGAAATTTGTCTGAATTATAACGCATATTATAGGCACCATTACAGTTCTTGCTAGAACGGTTTGAGATCGAACAGAGTATGGCGCGACCTTCAAGTGCTAGTTGATCAAATTTTTATCCCTTGAAATGGTTTATAACATAAAATTCCGCTAAAGATTTAAAAAACCGTGCTACGTTGGTCTTGGATATATTAAAGTTTAAACAATGTGTAAGAATTGCGAGGGGTGATGACGTTAAACACTCAAGTACTACAGCTATGACAATTTCCTTTCCCATGGCAGTCCACTCTTTTCCAGATCCCTTTGACCTGATTTCAGTATCTTTGTGATTTTCAGCTCACAAAACATTAAACAAGGTCAAAATCTCGACCTAACAGATGAGAGACACAAAGGTCAATATGGAACGCGCAAGGTGGCCCTGTAACCCAGTATGTTGCCATGATAACAAAATGTTAAACTTACATCGTGTAGCACCTCTAGTACAATCTTACTACAAAGAATCAAACATTTCTGATACAGATTTACTGAGATATTTCTTTTTATCATATTTCATCAAAAATTTGGTTGAGTTTATGACGTCATCAGTTGGCTAATTTGCACATTTTAAAAACTTCAAGATCACTGGAACGAAAGGAGATATTTCAAAATAGTAAACGGCATTTTTCTTTCCGTACAAACTACTTTTTGAAATGTCTTAGATAGGAAAGATGCGGTTTTCGTCATAGTAGTAAATTCGAATCTCTTCAATGAACCAGTTAAGGCGACGAGTTACGAAGCCTCCCTGCTTCTGATTAAAGGGGCTCAGTCACGGTTGCACGATTTGAAAAGTTTAGCTAAACTTTTCAATTTCGTTGTTTGCAATCCGTGTCAATCTTCTCCATCCTTAACCATCCTTGTTTCTTTATGGTTTATTATCGTCTCTTTGATGTTTTTCTATCTTTGTAAAGTATTATTTTCAGGTTTCCTTCAATTTAACGGTAATTTTGTCGATGCTCAAAATAACTCAAAAATACCGTGACTGAGCCCCTTTAAGTTCTAGTCTCCTAGTTTTACTTGGTACTTACCAATAAAGTTACACTCTCTTTAAGAGGTCCTTGAGCAGTGATAGTTTCTTTCTGATTTTGTTTCGTGAACAGGAACGTAGTTCCAGCCCCTATGATCTCCTTTCGCTGAACGCCAAGAGAGTTAATAATATAATTATAATCTGCGTCCTCCAAAACTGAAACAAGATCAAATGTAATTAACATCAGCTCTTTAGCGTAGTACAGTTGCTCAGAGTTGCA
>JAHPZR010034818.1:0-20835 GCA_019787425.1 Platygyra sinensis
CTATATATCAAATTACGAATTTGGGTCTAGTCATGCTCTCCATTATTTCAATCACCTCTACAGTTCTTGGGGGGTGGGTCGGACGGGGTGTGTGGGACATAGTGGGGGGGGGTCAAGGAAGGCACTCTCTCTCTCGAATAAAAAAATTGTTATTATTCCTGCTCGTATTTGCTGATACGTCGTGGAACTTTGAACTCAACCGGACCGCCAAAAGTGCAAACAGTTAGCCCAAGACGTTGTTCATGATCATCGCGTTGTTGGGAGTACACGCGCGCTGGGGAGGTACCTGGTCTCATTTTCGTTGTGCCATTTTTTTATTATTCTGTAACACTAGGATGACAGGAAACCTGTGTTGGGGGGTAGTCTCATTTTTTTTTGTTGTTCTTCTTCAGTAGCTGTGACGGCTGCTCCTCTCCGCTCCCAATAGTGCAGAAAAAAAAAAAAGAAAAGAACTATCGGAGGGGGGGGGCGGTGGGGTAGATAAAAAATGGGGGGACGGACTTCAGTACATAATGTCAACACAGCAGTTCAAACTCAGATTGAATGCATAAAAAAAAATGATTTGGCGTTTTCAAGTTGTGCAGAAAAGTTGTCATTTAGTATGGAAAGACGACTCTTAATAGTACTTAGTGTCTCAAAACATTAACGTTGAATATAGATGGATGTAAAAATCACGAATATTCGTGTGTTAATAATTCAGGTTCGCTTCAAGTTTCACGGTTCACACACAAAAGCAGAAAACCCTTCATTCACAGAGTCACGAAAATAAAAAAGTTGGCACTTTTGGTCATAAAATAAATCATCTTATCGGCATGCATCACTGAGCCTTCTGTCTTGGAATAGCCCCTTTACAAAACCCCTCTTTTTAACTGCACTCACAATCAAAGTTTTAGCACAGATACACCCAATGGAAAATTAAGAAGAATTCGGTGTAAACCAACGTTATCGTATATCAACGCAGTGTCCTTAGAACTGAGTTCCAATCCATAAAAGGAAACTAGGCGGCCGTTGGGGTTGTTTTAAGTTTAACGAAGGACACGTTCGATCATGCAGCAAATATTTCGGGGGCGTTTAAAGAACGATTTTACTGAATGCCGGGAGGACGGACTTTTTTGGTCCGGGATAAAGGAAGGTGGTAAAAATCGTCCGAATATTTTGCAGGTACAGTAATTTGAAGACGAAAATGCACTGAAATCTATTAACGTTTCACATCGAGGAGCGAGTTAACTATAGACAAACGGAGATGAAATGAATCAAACCCGATGCAGAGCATCTCAGGCTTGATTTATTACCGTATGGATCTGTCCCTAGTTTGTTTCGAGTGCTGGATACGCTCCGCATTAGATCCCATTTGAACAAAGCCGATTGTTATCAAAGCCCAAACCATTCTAGGTCCGCTGATGATAGTGAGTTTACTAAAGGCGGTGGATTGTGTCATCCATATTTCGAACAAGCGGGGGCATGAGGCCCGTTTTCTCGAAGGTCCGCTAAAAGTTTAGAACGCGTAAAGCCATGGCAAAATCTCAACCCTTGTGGCTACGAGACTGTTTTTTTCTCCGATATATGTCCCCTTCATACAAGAAATTTTCAGGCGTATACACCTCATCCTCTTTATATACCGATTAACTAAAAATAAATTTCCGCCCCGAAACTACGGGGGCTTTCGAGAAAGGGCCTAGGGCCCAAAAAGTGCCTGCTTCTAGAATGACCCGGAAACAGTTCGGGCCCGTAAACCTTTTTAGTTTATATAACGCCTAAAACGTCTCGTATGAAGAGAACCGCCTCTCTCTTTCAATTAGGAGATATGTAAAGTGCCGCCTTATAAAGTTAGTATACTGCTCCAAAGTAATAAATTAGTTAAAACACGCCGCCATCCTGTGTGTCAGCGCTGCAATCAAGGACGACCAAATTAAGGGATTTACAGAACCGGAATTGAACAATCGAATCGATTTGAACGTTCGATAACCGTTTTCCCCTCATGGCTCCATGTATGACACATACCATTATAATAATCCAGTTCAGGCCAAGGAGAGAACGCAAAAGACTAGCGGATACTACAGCAAAGGAATGCGTTTACTAGACAATCAAATTATAACACCTCTTTTCCGCACGATATACCCACATAAGTTAACAAGTGCTTTTAGCGGAGATGTTGAAGTTATACTTGTCATAAGGTAAACCTGACTTATTGCTTAAACCTCTGTTAGAATCTTTCTTTGTGGGTTGATAACCTATTATTTAAAATGTGCTACTGAAGATTACTGCTTTTATATCTTGAGACAGGCTTTATGTTAAGAACTGGTTTAAAAAGTAGTCCATGAACCACTGTAATAACATTTACAACTGTTGCACAGAAAAATTAAAACCGTCTGGGGCTGAATCGACTGACGATGTCCTGTTTTTATTATTAGTCTGTCCTTGATCCTCTTCTTCTGCCTGAGGCCAGCATCTAAGTCAGTGAACAAGCGATCGAAGTAACGAAAGACGAGGCAAACAAAGAATGAGGTTATATGTCCTGATATTTTGTAATTTTTTCATTTTGGCTTCCTACATTCCCCGGTAATGGAAAAGTTAGTTTTCATTTTAACGGTGTGTGCACAGCTTGGTGAAATACTTCCCCAGGTTTTACCCTGTTTTAAGCCTCAATACGGCCACTAACAGCAACAAGGCACAGTCCATAAAATCTTAAAGCGACTTTATCTTATTATCCCATCCGCCATCTTTTGTTTCTTTGTAATTGATTGTAATGTAATGGTTCCCTGCTTGTCAAATCGCAGTGGTTTTCTAGAAGGGAAGGACATACTCACTGTCCGAATTACACAATCGACCACGTTACTAAGACAAAAGATCAAGTTAAGCATATTCGAAAATTTACCGGGGGGAATTGTTTTAACTTATTATTATTATTATTATATTAAAAAAAAAACAAAAAACACCCTATCGTCACAACGTGTCGCCGGAGACCTATTCATTCGAACCTGGTTCTCAAAACGGCCTTATCGAAAGCGGCGTTTACCGCTGAACCACACCCTTCATGTTTTTATCAACGCAAAAACATATCCCGGAATAAACAAAACAGATAGCTGGATGGGTGTGTTACAAGTTTTTTTCCCGTCGATCGTTTCCTTTACCAGGGCTCGGATGTAATCCCTCAGAAAGCACATTACCCCAAAAACCCTTTATCCTCACAAGACGTCACGTCAAATATCTTATATTCTGATCCCGATTAATATGCAAGACAAACCCACGGAACGGCCTTTGCTGAAGTGTATTATAGGTACATATTTGAAAACGTTGTAGACAACTCAGCATCTAGCACTTATTTAAGCCGCCTGGTTTTAGAGCTTTCCATTTGTGCTTCAATTTGTTTTGTTTTTTATCTAATGGCCTTCGTCCATTATATTAATACTGGCTAGAAAGTCAACATAGGGGTGTAGGGGTTCAGCTCTACCAAAGCTGAAATGAACTCACCTGGTAAACATCCTGAATTAAGTCAGCTCACGGTATTCCCCGTAGCTTTTAGTTGTTAACACTGTATTCGATAATTTGTGACTCGTGAAGTCTCCAACCAAGACATTGTAACCGTAGTTGCATGAAAGCCTAGAAATACAACAAGGGCCAAGGGACTTGGCAAAAATATGTTCAGGCCGATAACGTGGTTTTTCCGTTAGTATTGAGGTTCTTACAGTCTACATTTAACTATTACTAAGGGTGGGCCGGGGAAGGAAAATCGCTCGTTATAACGGAGACACTTATTTGGAGGCTCATTAATGTTTAGTTAAACTGGGTTCCCACTGCATTATAACCTTTTATCGAGTTTTCTATAGCTATCAATTTAATCCTTTTGTTCTTTCCTGCCAATCTTGATTGTGACATCATCGTAATTAACGAGTTGAGATTTTCACAACCAGCTTTCCGTTAGCTGTTTTCGAAGTTTTATTTTTTTTGTAATAGTTTGTAGGTGTTTTTTTTTTTGTTTTTTTAAAAGTTCGAGGGTTTGTCCATAAATCTTTTATTCCCCCCTTGTTTTTTTTTTTTTAGCTAAAAAAAAAGGTGGCCCTGGGAAAAAAAAAATAAACCGGAAACCCACCTTCGACTACACAAGGGGACCTTTGTTTTCCAAAGGATAAACAAAACAGACAAACAACGCCAAAACAACCCCAGACTACCCGGGGACAGGTTCCCAGTTTGGACTGTCACTTTTGTTGATTTTTCACCTCCAATACGTTTGATTCCCTTTTTTGAAAATTTGTGGGTAAAGATTAAATAAAACCCTTTATTATAAAACAATTGGTTCCCCCCTGGTTTTTTTCGGATACGTGGGTAGAAGTGGCCGGGGGTGTTTTTTTTTTTTTTGTTTTCCATAGCCAAAAAATATGTAATTACATTATGCCCACAACTGAAATTTGTTTTTTATCAGGAACATATGGGCGCCAAAAAAAAGCGCCAAAGCAATAGAGAAAGGGTAAATCGAAAATTTAAAAAAGAAAAGGCCGGTTTAAAACGGTTGGTGGGGGGAAAGGGGGAAAAGCCCCCAAGGCTTGAAAAAAAAAAAAAACGTGGTTAAAATGAATTTTTTTTTTCAAGCTACATTGGGACCACAGAAAAACTCTTTTATTTTGCAGAATGGTGAAAATAAAAGAAAATAAAAGGGGGAAAGCGGGGGGCCCCCCCCTCGCTTTTTTTTGATTTAAAAATGAATTGTGAGGGGAATTGACACCGTGTGGGGAAAAAAGGGAGAAAAAAAGAAATATAAAAAAGAAAATTTCTATTTCTTGGCAAAAACGGCAAAACACAAAAAGAGGAAAGTTTTAACACAAATTCCAGGAGGCTTTGAAAAATCAATTTTTTTAAACTTCGGACCCCTTGAAAAAAAATTCACACCGCCTTGAAACCCAAGTTTTATTTGTTGGCGGAGTCCCCTAAAAAATCAGTGCCCCTAGGAACCTTGCCAAAGTTTTTACTGTTTTTAAATCTTTGCCTACTTTCTTTTGCCCTTTGTGGGGGCCCAAAAGGTTTGGTTTCCCCCCCTACCCTATTTATTGCTTTTAAGCAAAATTTTGGGGAACTCGGTTCTGACATTTTAAATGGAGGTTTTCGCGGGAAGGGTTTTAGGCAACTTTTTTTCCCCCAGGAATGTGTTTTTTTGGGTAAAAATTCCAGAAGTCCCCTTATTATGGGTTTTTCTTTTCCCTTTTCCCAGTCCACCCGGAACTTTAATCGAAATTTTTTCACAAGAATGAAAAAACCAGGGGCCCCGGAATCTAAAAGCGGGGGAAGGATGGTGGCCAAGGGGGGGGTCGACCGCCCCCCCCCCACCCCCCTGACATGAAGCTCCCCTTTCCCCTTCTTCTTACCGTATTTTTGGGCCCCTTTTTTAAAAAACTTGTTTTAAAACCTCACCGGTCCGTGACGGGGTACCTCACCCCCCCGTTTTTCCCTTTTACAGGTTGCCCACCCCCTTCCCTAAGAAATTCCTGGGGAATTCCCCCCACCCTGTCCCCCCTGCCCTTGCAAATTAAACGGCTGGCCCGCGGCGGGAAAATTTTGAAAATTTGGGAAACCCAATCAAGATTTCCAGCAAGGTTTGGGGAAAAAAATTTACTGTGGTCCCCCTCCTCACCATAAACCAATGTAAGTTGACAGGAAAGGCACCTGAAATCAACCAACTTTTTTCTCCATAGGGAAGATGGCGATTAAAGGAAATTTATTAAATCACTAAAGTGGATAATTTATCAAAAAATCAACTATAATTCCAAAAACCATTTTTTTTTTTCCACAAAAGAGCAAAAAAAATGAAATAATAATGAAAAACCAATCTTTGTGTCCCTCCCCAAGGCTTTTCCCCTTAAATTTGCGTTTGCCAAAATAATCAAAGTCGTCCCCGAGCGACGGGGCCCCCAAAATGTAAAGGATAATAGTTTTGTCCTTAAAATTTTTGAACGCGAAAATGGTGCTTGTTATTTCGTCCCACCGGTCACATTAAACCCCGAAAAGTTTCCCTCTAAAGTTTTTTAGTTTTTTTAAATTAAAAAGAATAGCCAAATCAGGCCAACTTTTAAAAAAGCCATTGTCCTTTTTTTTTTATTTAAGCTAGCGGCCGAAAAGAAAAAAAAAAAGGCCTATTTTTTTTTTTCCCTCCCGGGTGTCCCGTTTTTTCCGATTTTAGGAAACCGAATCCTAATTTTTTTTGAACCTGCCCCGCAAAATGTTTAAACTTGCGGGCTCAGCCGCCCCCGTGATGCCACCCAAGGTGGAATTTGACCTTAACATTATAAACCCGCTTGAGTTTTGACCAGCGACCACCTTCTTTTTTCCTACAAACTTCTGGATGCAAAAAAAGGTTGGTCCCATATTGAAGAGGCGAAAAAAGTTTTTTTTGGACCTGTTGAAAATTTCCCCACAGCTTGGGCGGTTTAAAGCAAACCCTTTTCCCCCCTGTGAAACGAATTTCTGGCCCCCCAATTTTTTTTTTTTTTGGGATTTGGTTTTTTTGTTCCCAGAAACGGCGGACACCAAAAAAGTCCTTCCTCCTTTCCCTTTTTTTTTTTCCAGGGCAAAGCTTGTGGGTCCCCCAAACAATGGGCAAGGCCCTACCTCCTGGTCCCCATTCTCTAGGCTCTTTGTGCAAAAACCCGGGGGCCCAATTTTCCCCTAAAACAGTGGATTTTGGACTAAACTCCCTTTTCCAACTGAAAATTTTATTTTTTCCAATTTCAAACAGAGCCGGCGGGAAAAAAACGTTCCAGTACATCAATTCGACCTTAATGAAATCCATTTTGAAAGAAGAGACGAGAAACCATGGGATCAATCAATTTTAAACTCCAATCAATCCAAACTCAGTGGAGTGAAAAAAGGGTTTTTTTTTTTTTTATTTAGTTAAAAACATAATTTTTACCCTTATGAAAAAGGGAAAGAGTTCAACAGTATTTTTTCAATTATTAACGATTTTTCTGTTTGTGTAAAAAAAAATAAAGGCCTGACAAAACCCTCAAAACAAACCAGGTGGGGGTTTTTTAAAAAATGTTGGTAATTTAACAATTGAAAATTATAACATAAATTAAAAGCAAGGCGCCCCCACCCGCCGTTTTCCCTGAAAAATTTGGAATTAACTCAGCATCTACTATATTTACTTTATGGGTGATGCTGCTGACGTACTCGCCTCGTGCGACTCTTAAGGCCCGTTTACACAGGCGACTTTTGTCGCAGCAACTCGATGCAATTTTTGTCGCGCTAAAGTTACAACTCCAAAATCGCACGTGTAAACCAGGTGCGATTTTTAGTGCGATTTGTCGCCGCGATATCGCAGTGGTTTCGAACATGTTTGAAACTTGATGCAACTTTAGCGCGACAAAAATTGCATCGAGTTGCCGCGACAAAAATCGCCTGTGTAAACGGGCCTTAACGCCTCTTTTGTGCTTAACAACCTCCCGCGTGCATCCATAACTAATAGTACACGCTACGACGTTTACCATTTATTAAAGAGATAATATGAAGATGTGTAGGAGTATATAGATAGCTAAACAATTTAACTGAAAACGATTACAAATATGATATAGGTGGAGCCGGTTTCTTTAGTTGAATAGGATCGAAACGAGTTGACTGACCTGGTTCACCCATGCATAGGTGATGATGTACTGACTTCTCGCGCTCTGTTGATGGAAAATCAGGAGTTAGTCAAAATCCACTGTTAGGATTGGCCGGGTTGCACAAGAGCTAGAGATGACAGGAGGTAGCCTGCATGTGGGACAAGCTTGCCTGAACGGAAGGAGAGCTTTTGTCCGCGTTCTGGAAACAATCAAATTGGGCCAGAAATCGTACAGGAATGTTTGCTACGCAAGCTGGAATCAAGTCAAACTTTCGCTCTCATCTGACCTTTTCATCAGAGTGTAGGAAAAGAGTGTCGCTGGTTCACTCAGCGGTTTATAATGTTAGTCATCACCTTGCATACGGCGGCTGAGCCCGCAGTACATGCGGCAGTCAAAAATTAGGTGTCCTATCGAAACGACACGAAAATAGCCTTTTTCTTCGCCGCTAGCTAAATAAAGACAATGGTAAAGTTGCTTTGGCTTCTTTTAATAATTAACTAGAGACTTTCGGGTTTAATTTGACGACGAACAGCACATTTTGTTCAAATTAAGACAACTATTATCCTACATGGCCGTGCTCGACGAACTACTATTTGGCAGCAAATTAGAAGCTTGGAGACACAAGATGTTTCATATTTTTCACTTTTTGCTCTGTGAAATGGTTTTTGGAATTATAAATCCACTTTAGTGAATATTTAATGCCATCTCCTATGAGAAAAGTTGCTTGATTTCAGTGCCTTTCCTGTCAACTTACATTGATGAGAGGACAGTAAATTTTTTCCCACCTGCTGAATCCTGATTGGTCAATTCAAATTTCCCGCGCGCCAGCCGTATGCAAGGCAGGAGTGGATCCAGGATTTTTCTTAGGAGGGGGTGCACCTGTAAGGAACGACGTCACTGACCGGTGAGGTAAACAAGTTTTAAAAGCAAATACGAAGAAGAAGGCTTCATGTCAGGGGGGGGGGGGGGGCGCACCCCCTGCACCCTCCCCCTAGATCCGCCCCTGGTCATCTTGTGAAATTCGATAAGTCCTGACTGGAAGAACATATAGATCTTCTGATTACAACACATCCTGAAAGTTGCTAAACCCTTCCCGAAACTCCATAATGTCAGAACGCGTCACAATTGCTACAAAATAGAGACCACCTTGCCCAAGCAAGTAGCAAGATAAACAGTAACTGCAAGGTCTAGGCACTGATTTTTAGCTCGCCAAAACTTGTCAAGGTGTGATCAGGGTCGAAGTTAAATTGATTCAGCCTCGAATTTGTGTAATCATGTGTGCCGTTTTTGCCAGAATTCCTTTATATCTTTTTTCTCCTTTTCCCAAGGTAATCTCTCACAATTCATTTAATCAAAAAAGCGGCCGCTTCCCCTATTCTTTTATCACCATTCTGCAAATAAGAGTTTCTGTGTCCAATGTAGCTAAATTCATACCACGTTTTCAAGCCTGGGCTTTCCCTTCCACCACCGTAACGCCTCTAATTTCGATTACCCTTCTCATGCTGCGCTGCGCATATTCCTGATAAACATCAGTTGTGCATATAATACATATTGCATGAAAAACACGCCACTCTACCAGTATCGAAACAGACATGTTTAAATAAAGGTTGTATAATCTTACCACATCAAGAATACGTATGAGTTGAAAATCAAAAGTGACAGTCACTGGACCTGTCCCGGGTAGTCTGGGGTGTGCGTGTTTGTTGTATCCTTTGAACAAGTCCTTGTGTAGTCGAGTTTCGTTTATTTCCAGTGCACCTTTAGCTAACAAGGAAAAAGTATATGACAACCCTCGAACTTTTAAAATAAAACTTCGAAAATCAGCTAGGAAGCTGGTGAAATCTCAACTCGTTAATTACGTTGACACAATCAAGATGGCAGAAAAGATAATTAGATAGCTATAGAAAACTCGATAAAAGGTTATACATGCAGTGGAACCTCGATTTAACTAACATTAATGAGCCTCCAAATAAGTCTCCGGTATAACGAGCGATTTTCCTGGCCCCAGTAATAGTTAAATGTAGACTGAAGAACCTCAATACAACGAAACCACGTTATCGTGAACATATTTTGCCAGTCCCTTGGCCCTTTGTTGTATCTAGGCTTCATTGCACTACGTTACAATGTCTTGGTTGGAGACTTCACGAGTCACAATTATCGATACAGTTGTTAACAATAAAGCTACGGGAATACGTGAGCTGACTTTAATTAAGGACTGTTTACCAGTTGATTCATTTCAGCTTGGTAGAGCTGATACTTATTTTGACTTTTAGCCACGTATTAATATAATGACGAGTCATTAGATAAAAAACAAAACAAATGAAGAACAAATGAAGCTCTAAAACAGGCGCTTAAATAAGTGCTAGATGCTTAGTTGTTACAATTAAATATTCTATAATACACTTCATGTCAAAGGCCTTTCAGTGTGTTTGTTGCATATTAATCGTGTCATAATATAAGATATTTTACGTGACTCTTTGAGGAAAGGGTTTGGGTAATCCGCTGAGGGATTAACCGAGCCCTTTTAATGAAACGATCGGGGAAAAAACTTGTAAACACGATCCAGCTTATCTGTTTTGTTTATTCTTTATATTTTTTTCGTTGATAAAAACATAAAGTTTTTGTCAGTAAACGCCGCGAGTCCGTGAGAACCAGTTGAAATGAAAGTCTCCGGCGTTGACGAGGGTTTTTTTTTTTTTTAAATAATAATAATAATAATAATAAAACAATATCGTAAATTTTCGAATGTTAACTTGAAGTGTTATTGTATTGACATGAGTTATGTTAGAACCACTCGATTTGACAAGCAGGGAACCATTACATTACAATAATTACAAAGAAACAAAAGATGACGGAGGGATAAATAAATTCGTTAAGATTTATGGACTTTGCCTGTTTCTGTAGTGCCGTATCTGAGGCTAAAACAGGGTAAAACTGTGAAGTATTCCCAAGCCTTTCACCCACTAAAATGAAAACTAACTTTTCCTTACCTGTGGAATGTAGGAAGCAAATGAAAATTAAAAACATCAGGACATATAACCTCATTCTGCTTTGCTCGTCTTCGTCTTTCGATCGCTTGTTCACTGACTTACGATGCTGGCCTCAGGCAGAAAGGAAGACTAATAAAAAACAGACATCGTCAGTCTATTCAGCCCAGACGGTGTCAACAGTTGTAAATGTTATTACAGTGGTTATGGACTATTTTAAACCAGTTTTAAAAAGCCTGTTAAAGATATAAAATCAGTAATCTTCAGTAGCCATAAATAAATAGTTATCACCCACAAAGAAAGATTCTAAAGAGGTTAGCAATAAGTCAGGTTTACCTTATGAAAGTAACTTCAACACTCCGCTAAAAAGCACTTGTTAACTTAGTGGGTATATCGTTGCGAAAAGAGGTGTTATAATTCTGATTGTCTTAGATAAACGCATTCCTTTGCTGTAGATCGCTAGCTTTTTGCGTTCTCTCCAGCCTGAACGGATTATTATAATGGTATGCTGTGCATACATGGAGCTCAGAGAAAACTATCGAACGTCAATCGATCAGATTGTTCAATTCCGGTTCTGTAATCCCTTAATTTGGTCGTCTTATTGCAGCGCTGACACACAGGATGTCGGCGTGTTTTAACTATTTATACTTTGGAGCAGTAATATACATAATGCGGACACTTACATATTCCTAATATGAAGAGAGGTTCTCTTCATACGAGAAGTTTTAGGCGTATAAACTAAAAATGGTTTTACGGGCCCGAACTGTTTCCGGGTCATTCTAGAAGCAGGCCACTTTTTGGGTAGGCCCATTTCTCGAAAGCCCCGTAGTTTCGGGGCTGAAAATTTATTTTTAGTTAATCGGTATATAAAGAGAGAGGTGTATACGCCTGAAATTTCTTGTATGAAGGGGACATATATGAGAAAAACAGCTCCGTAGCCAAAAGGGTTGAGATTTTGCCATGGCTTTACGCGTTCTAAACTTTTCGGGACCTTCGAGAAACGGGCCTCATGCCCCGCTTGTTCGAAAATGGATGACACAATCCACCGCCAGTAACTCACTATGCAGCGGATAGAATGGTTTGCTTTGATAACAATCTGCTTTGTTCATAATGGTGATCTATCTGGTAGCGTGATCCAGCACTCGAACAACTAGGACCAGATCCATACGGTAATAAATCAAGCCTGAGATGCCTGCATGGGTTTGATTCATTTCACTCGTTTGTTATAGTAACTCGCCCTCGATGTGACGTTAATAGATTTCAGTGCATTTCGCTTCAAATTACTTTACCTGCAAAATATTTCGGACGATTTTAATATCGGACAAAAAAGTGTCCGGAAGTAAAATAGTCTTTAAACGCCCGAAATATTTGCTGCATGATCGAACGGTGTAAACTTTAAAACAACCCCAAGGCCGCTAGTTTCCTTTATGGAGCGAACTCCAGTTAAGACACTGCTTGATATACGTATAACGGCTTGGTAGAATTCTTCTTATTTTCCATTGGGTGTATCTGTAAAACTTTGAGAGTGCAGTAAAAGAGGGTTGTACAGGGGTATTCAATACGAAGCTCGTGATGCGCGATTAGCTGATTTTATTTTCTGCCAAACGTGAACTTTTTTTTTCGTGACTCGTGAACTGAAGGTTTTGCGTGACCCGTGAAGAACCTGAATTATTAACCGATATTCGTGATTTTACACTCTATTCAACGTTATTTTTGAGACACAAGTCCTCTAAGAGTCGTCTTTGCAGTATAACTTAGGTGTACTATTTGCAATATGGTGCCTTGACTTAGCCATTCCCGATTTTGCTTTCTTGAAACACTGTTTCTAGTGTAAGAACAGGTTATTAAAAAGAGCATCTTACTTTCGTAATCCTGGAAAACGAAATTTTTATATCCGTGATCCGTGATCTGTGCTAGAGACGGAGCCCCCTGTACCGCGACCCTGTGGGGGGGGGGGGGGGGAGGGGGGGACAGGGGGGTCAGAATCTCACGCCTCCCGTACCCTGCTCTCCCGCTTCCCGTACCTTTATCTCCCGCCTCCCGCCTCCCGCCCTTTTCCGTGTTGCTCCCGTTCCGTGATTTGAAATCGCCTGCTCGTCTCACTTTTTCGCAATTTGACAGCTTACGCGACACGTGCAGTCATGCCGCTTGACATTTTATGACCCATATGACGTAAGGCCATCCCTTTTTTTTCCTTCGTTTACTGTCGAATACGTTTTCTGATTTTGGGTCGGTCGGTCGGAAAAGAGAAAAAATAAAGGCCAAAAAGAAAGGAGAAGTCTGGAACTAGGAGACCAGTACTTTAGCATAATATCTACGGAGCCTGGAAACGACAAGACGAGGTTACAAAGTCGACATTAGGACAATGGAGGAAGAAAAGATCGACGTCGTAATTAAGGTCATTCCACTGAACTAGAGCCTGCACTGAGATTTTTGTCAAACGTTGCCTGTTGATTGTTTATATTATAGAAACTTAAATTTTTAAATAAAAAGGAGGGGTCCCCATCCCATGCCCATGTTCGTTTAGGAACAACAGCACCTCGTTTATACCCCATACAGGGTTCGTACAGGTCATGGAAAACCAGGAAAGTCATGGAATTTCAGAATTTTATTTCCAGACCTGGAATGTCATGGAATTTAATTGTTGGTCCTTGAAAGTCATGGAAAATTAAAGTTCTGTTTGATAGGTTACTTACTGCAGATTACAAGGCAAGGACAATGTAAGATAGAGGAGTAATTAAGCAGCGTAAACGGTACGCATTTTGGTGCACTCCAGAGTTTGTGTCTGTTGAACTGTTTAAGGTTAAAAAAAACGCTCTAACACAAGTTTAGCGTTTGAATTTTTGAAACTGACAGCTAATCCCAAGGTCTTGGAAACTTGAAAAGGTCATGGAAGAAGTCATGGGAAGTCAGAGAATTTGAAGATCTCAAAACAGTACGAACCCTGCCATACATTCCTATAATAGCACCATGATTATCGTCCACGATTGCTTACCGCTAAATTCGCGTTTCTGACGATTGTTTCTTTTTCTACACTGAGAATTAGTCCATATTTATTTTAAATCAGTAGATAAATTTGTTACTCAATTCAAAACAAAAGAAAAAAATGATAGGTCACTGTACTCGTCTTCGAGAAAATGACGATTTCCCTTTATGGCGAGGTCCAACCGTAAACAAGAGGCCGCCATTTTTGCTACTGCTGATCTCGCCTGAAATTATCCACAGCACTGCCAGCACAAAACATTGTCAGCATTTCCGATTGAAGGAACGATTTCCTGACATTATGTATTATTGTAGAAGTCTTCATTAAGAAATCAGTCACAACATATGTGTGGCTTTACAATCGATGGCAAACTAAGCTAAGCTGATAAACCAGTCAAATATGTCATTGCCTTCTTCACAACTTTTTTTTTTTTTTGAACACGCGAAAATCTGGGTCGGTCGGACGACGGTAAACAGAAAAAAAAAGGGGATGGCCTAACCACTGTAAACGGGTTTACTATTTCATCGGAAGTAAGCCTGTTTTTCAGTCCAAGCGCAACTATTTTCGTTTGCTCTTTTGCTCGGAAGTCTCAATAGTGACTGAGAAGACGTTAAATGCAAGTCAAATATAATTTGGGTTGATGTTTTTGAAAGTATTCTAACGCATTGTTAAATTAAAATAATTAGCATTTCGCATTTCTCTCCCGCTTCCCGCCCTCTTAGAACTCCCTCTTCCCGCCCTTTTCTCTCCCGCCTCCCGCCCCCCTAATCTCCCGGGCTCCCGCCCCCCTGTCCCTCCCCCACGACACCTCGTGCATGTCGTAAAACCACACTCTTATCACAAGTGTTGTTTCACTCTAAATCGTGTTTTGTAGGCTTTATATTTACGTTAGCTAGCCATGTTTCACTGAGCGAAGTGTCCTGAAATTTTTATCCGAAATTAATTCAAAGTGAGATAAAAGATATCAGAAAAATCAAACGTTCAAAAATGTTTTTCAAGTAATATAATTACGTCATTAAGTCTAGAAAACCCGCGAAATAGATATGATGAACACCGTTCTGCCAGTGCGAGAGCCTTTTCATGCTTCTCACATGATCAAATCCTCTATTGAGTTCGGGCCGAGCAGTGCAAAGTGGCTAAAAGTTGAAAGATCGCCATCTTTCAAAAGATAAGCTTGTCGACTTGACTTGTTAAGTTATAAACCATAAATAATGGCAATTCTGGATTAAAAAAAGTGCTAGATGATTTTCTTTTATAGAACAGTCACCAAATTAAAGATATAGACTTGGAAAAAAAAAAACAGCGACCATGAGCGATGGAAGGAGAGTTGGGAGTTATTATGCTTTAGTTAACTTGCCAAACTTCGACGAGTGTTTCTGGGAACAATCACGGCGATATTCCAATGAGCTAATTTATTTGCCCCGCCAAAGTAACGTAAATTATTTCCTTTCCTGTTCGTTTTGGCTCTCTCTCCATTGAAGACGAAAACTTAAACATTCCAAAAATCTCCTTTTTGCCTTAACTTTTGGGTGATAAGATTTAGATTACTTGTATCATATGATTTTAATTCTTGAGGGGAACGGTATAATAATATATATTGTTTTCTTTTTGCGGCTGATACCCCACAGAGGTGTTGGAAATTGACTATTGGTATTGTTAACGGAATGGTCGACTTGGCATTACGTACGGAAAGAACGTCGGTTCAATTTATATAATTATTTCTCGTTTTTCCAAGGAACCTTCCAGTTCGAATGAAGCGAGAGGCGATGAAAACCGAAAACCACGAAACTCAGGTGCAAATAATATGAATTCCTGCGACTACCTTGTCAGAAGTTTAGTTTTCTTCCGAAAATTTCCTGTAGCTTGAAATGAAAAACTGTGGCCCATTAACATCCTAACCGAAATTTCCGGAATTTTTCTAAATGGAAAACAAATTATATGTCTAGCGTTTCTTCACTGAGTCGCACACGTGCTGGCGACGTGGACTGCATTGGTTAATTGCTACATTTGTTGCCCTTGGAAAATATCCTTCTGATAAAATTTCGACTTTACCTTTCAGTTTATCAAATAGCTGACCCAAATCATTTTCCGACAGTGGAAAATAATTTATTGAATAACAACTTTCCCAGACGCGGCTTTCGTTTTCATTAAGGATGTATTTTTTGTTGTTTTGACTGCGTCAACCACGTCAACCAGTTCAACTCAGTGGAATGCATAAAAAAAATGATTTGCCGTTTCAAGTTGTGCAGAAAAGTGTCATTTATACTGGAAAGACAGTCACCTTGACCGCAAACTCCCCTGCTTTCTTGAAGTACAAATAAGTTACTACAATAAATTAAGGTTATTATATATGTGGTTGGAAAAGTGCCATACAACTTTCTTCAAAACGGCGATAAGGAGGTGTGAGAAAATTATGTATGGTCTTCTAACATTGTGATGTAAATTCAAAGACAAGCCATGAAACGGGCGTGTAAATTATGCAAAGATTTTTGATAAAATTTTTAGTTTCTTGTCTCGCCATTTAGAATTATTGTTTAAATTGCCCTATTAAAAATCTTGATTGAAGAATCCATTTTGCGGTTATTTAGACAAGTATTGTCAAACATAAATTTCTACGTTAAAAACAAATAAAGTTATAGAACATGCCAGAAGCCAGCTTTTCGCTGCTTGTGGTATGAAATCTCCCTCTAGGCAATGCTAAACATGCGCATAAATAAATTTACAAAATTTCACAAGGACGATTGGAAATTGTTAATGAAAACGAAATGAACCGACATTGCGTTATACGATACAAAAAAACTGAAAATGATTTACACCAATAAACATCTTGAGAAAAATGGTACAGCTAAGTAAACAATATATTGTAAGTGATGCCTCGGGAAAACAATTTAAAACTGGCGTGCACCATATAAAAAACGATGTTCGTTTGAAAGCTATATTAGATGGCTGAAATCACTAAATTAATTCATTGCGAACTAGAGAGAAGAAAAGTGTTCAAAAAATCGGCCACATACGATATGGTAGCACAAGAACTACTGCTATACCGTGACAAATTCACGGTCTGGTATAAAATGATACACTCTGAGTGTCGTCATACCGAATATTAAGTCAAGATGTAAAAAATTATATCGAGCGCATTTAAAAAGCCATTAGACTAGGGCGCGTTCGTTTGGGATATTCCGAAATAAGAATATATTCCGGATTATATTCCGGCAATTCTGCTCCTGGGAGCAGAATAGCCGGAATGGAAATCCAGGTATTACGGAATGAGAATAGCTCCCAAACAAACGCTTACTCGCATTATTCCAATTTTTCTTATTCCGGATTGATCTCAAACGAACGCGCCCTAAATCAAAAAGTATTTGCTTGACGGCAGAATGTATCCGTCAAAAACCTGTTGCGACTTTCGCGGCAATCTACGTCTAGTTTAACAGTTGTACCCTAGAAGACAATATAAACTTTTACTACAAGCAAAGACTATTGTACTTACCACCACTTGAGAGAACCTGAACTGGAAATCACCAATTGTTTCCGACAGAGTTGATTTCCTTGCAGTTATACCAGTTTTATTTAGCCAGATTTTTTTTTCTGCTCAAGGTCTTGAAGTGTAGCTTCCAAGAAAAGAAATTCAAAGATATGGTAGGGTATACGTGAACAACACACCTGCGGCTCCAAGAGTATCGACTTGGTAACACTGGACAATTCGATGTATTGAAAAATTAAGCCAGCCGAGGCAGCGAACTCCGATTGGAGGAATGAATTTTTAATGACGAGTGACGAATTAGTGATTGGGCAAGAACTACATTGGAACAAGCAACTTCAAACAGTACTAGTCGCACACAAACTTGAAAACACTGGACAGAAGATTGCCCACTCCACCACGGGGAAACCCAAATATTTCTTTCGTTTCTAGATTCTGATTCTTGTATGACTGATTTTCTCATCCTTTTTAAAATTAATTAATCTTGCATTAATATCAGATCTTCGATTGCCTGACTTGAAACATAGAGATTACAACCATATCTGTATCGCAGTTTAATTAGGCTATTTCACGGTGCTCTAAATTGAATGGAAATTAGTCACGTCAATTTGAAACGCCCCAAAGAGAGTTGATGAAGAAAAGTGAACGCGAGCGCAGTGGAAGGAGGAACATCTAAATTGGTCTTTGTTCTTTTCACGAGTATCGAACCCTTCTCAAGAACTTGCAACTTCCAACAAAAATACGCAGTGGTTCTCCATCTCAGGTTAACAATCTTTTCCCCAAGCAGTGCGAAGGTGAAAATATTCGTTTTCTTTAATACATATACATGTCCCTTGGAAAAATTTGCGGCTTACGGAAAATGTTAACTCGCGGCTTTCCATTAAAAACCGAACTATCTCAAAACACGAGTGCAAATGCCATAAAAGCTAAGGAGCTTTTAAATTTTAAAACCGACAAAGAATTTCAAGATTAACAGTTAAAAAGATTGTTATCTAGCATTTAAAGTGGTATTTGTCTTCGTGCTAAATCGGAGCGAAAGACAATGCTGAAAGCTAAGGATTTCAAAAAGTTTTAATTGTTTTGGAATAACCAACGAAATTTTAATTTTTAGTGACTCATAAAATTTAACCACAGGGCGTACAAGTCAGAAATGTGCGTTAAAACTGACTTCTTGTTAACACGATATTTTCCTGTCAGTTCTTTTCGTTGTTTTTATTAACTAATAAGCTAACCCCGACGGGGATTTGGTGCCTAATTACCAGTCGAAGAACATCTGCTCTCGGCCAATGCCAAAGTAAAAAAAAAGAAGTTTTTCTATGACGTTACTCGTGCACAGTTTCCTCTCACTGAGGCAGTTTGACATAGATAAAACACGAGAGCGGAACCGTTCCGAACATTCTCGTCCTCAGAGCCCTCATTTCTAACGCCTTCTTTCCGACAGGGGCCTTGGCAAGAGGGGAAAGGTGGTCCTGCGACAAATGATTTGATTGGCTAGATTTGTGTACTAAAGTCTTTCACCAGGTCAACGCTAGTTTCTTTTTCAACGATATCACTGTTCGGCTTAAGTCGATTGTCTGCATGAACGAGTTTGCTGACGAGCTTTCTTTACATTAAAAAGAAGTTCAGTGGACACGCTTCGACAAACAGCTTTTTTGCAATGCTTCATTTTTGATTGTATTAATTGTTCCATTTACGGTGTAATCCCGATTTTTGAAACCTCCAAGGGAAAAGAAAATTAGTTCGAAAAATCGGAGAGTTTGAGACATCAGGGGTAAAATTAGTTTTCGGCTGAGGAGAAGAAAACGAGGTTCGAAATAACGAGGGTTCGAGAGATCGGCCGGATTCCTCTATATTATGGTTTTAATAGCCAGATGCTTGCGTGACCAAGATAGTCACTATCCGTAGATCCGGCGCGTACTTATGTAACTATTACACATCCAAAGGAAATGAACTTGGCCTTTACTGAAGGATTTTCTATCTTCTTCTAGGCCTAAAAGCGGCAGTTTCCTAGCGTTAAATCGGCTTACAAATATGACAGAGACAGTACAGCCCAGAGGGAATGGTGGTGGCGGTGCGGAGCGGGGCTCCTTCTTGGTAGCTCTTCATGGTATAGACCCTTTGCATAAATGGCAATATTTTATACATCCCCAGCCTCGTACTTTCGGTAATTTACAGACAAAGGATTTTTACATGAATGTGATGCTTGGGATGTGTAAGTATTGTTAGGCCCAGTGGCGCCGAACTTTTCATGAGCCGAACTTAATTGGAATTAAAACCGACCCAAATTACGCCTGTTGATTCAAACGTCGAACTTAATTTCGCCGAATTAAATACAGTTTGAAACAAAATTGCTTGTAAAAAAACCGAAAAACCTAAACTGCTTATAAAATACTTTACAAAAATTTATGCATTAGGTTCGGTACATGAAAGGTTCGGCGTCTGAATCAAAGCTGAGCCAGGCGGGAGGAACATTCAAATAGCCGTTCTTAACTGATTCAGACGCCGAACTTTTCATGTACTTAATTCAAGGTATTAGGTTCGGCTCATGAAAAGTTCAGCGTCTGAACTGGGCCTTATTCAAAGTAAGGCACCATTTATGCAGAGTTTGTGTTTACAAAAGTACCTTAGGCCTAGAGCAAATGTCGAATCTAAGTCGAATTTAATTCGCGAACCTATTTATTTTGAAATAGGCGCATGAATGGTGCGACGTTTGCTGCAATTAAAATTAGCAAAGCGCGCGAAGTCTAAAAATAGAATGCAAATCACTGAATTCCCCGCGAGACTCAGTCGACATAAGCTTGTTCTGAGGGAAATACAGGGAATATAAGCGAAATTTTTGTTTCACAAGTGTTTTAGGAACACCGGCTTTTGCTGTTAAAGAAATCTTCAAAATCATCCAACATTCCAGTTTGTTTGTCTGAGTCTTGTCTGAGTCATGACGTCACTCGCGCGCTTCGCTATTGGTTCGACTCTAGCGTCGGTTCGACTTGCCAAGTCGGATAATGCTACAGTGGTTCGGCGTTTCAGCAAACGCCGCTCTAGACACGCGCTGAACTCATTTCATAAATCATGCAAATTACAAAATAATTGATTCAAATGTGATGGACTGGACAAATGTCACAAAAATACATACTCCCCCCATCTGTCAAACGCTAATTCCCCCTGACGAGCATGCGCTGTACAAAGATAATTTCGCAACCGGGAATGGCGAACTATAGAAAGTCATTGTTGACATGAAGACCGCTGCTCAAGACTGCCATGACTGCTGCTCCATTGTTGTTGGCTGACAAAGCACGGTCAAACATAGCAATTAGACCAAAAGCTGTCGTCTCTGATACTCTATTTTAGAGCTGTGTGTAATACGAGTCTTCTCTTTCTAGTTTTCGCAATCAACTGTACGAGCACTGTATTTCGGCATTTTGCTAGTAAGTCCTAGCAGTAATTAACAAAGGTTTAATGAGCAAAACAATAGCTGAGCACGTGCGTTAAAAATCTATGTATTCCTTTGCCGTCCTCTGCAAAACAATAAAGTGAAATGACCAAGTTCTGCGTCGTCTACGGAACGTGGACGACGACTGCTAGTTCTCTTATTTCCATTTGGAATTGATCGCCGTCGTTGGCATATGTAGCTTAAGCACGTTTTTAGAGCCATTGGCGCACTGAACAGATCTAGACATCACGAATCTCGCTTGTAAAATCTAAATTCATTTTTCATTCATTTTTCATTTTTTCGTGGTTGCTTAAGCTCCCAAATAGCACGGGGACACGTACAACTTGTGAAATAGGATCGACGGA